>SNQJ01S0074185.1:28053-58626 GCA_010110895.2 Picea sitchensis | reverse complement strand
GCAGTTGTTGGGCGCCCCAGGCGACAAAAACGTACTCTTTGTCCATGTCTTCATTTGGGTTGAGTTGAATGTATTAACCATCCCTTACTATCACCACCATTTATTTCTTTTACTAGCAAATTTATTACCACAAGTTGACCACGATTTGTGTGTTACACGGATTTTAGTTATAAATGTTACTGCCAAAAATGTCCACTTTTTTCCTTGGGTGTAGTGTATTGGTATTTTTGACTGTGATTCTGTTGAAGGGTCCTGTTTTTTTTTCTTTAAATGCTGCCTGAGCTAGTTGCATTACCCATGAATTTTATGCTTTAAACTTTGATTGAGTCTGCTACTAAACGCCCACGATTTTTTCCTAAACTGATTTGACTAAGTTGTTGTTTTATAACCACGAATTTGGGTTTAAAAAAAAAAATTCAAATGGTTACCCTCATTGCCGGCGATTGCCCCTTTTTCTAAAGAATGCAATATCATTGTATTTCCTGGCGAATTGCCCTGGGTTATGACTATGTTTTTCCCTTTATACTTGGCATTGGGCCTGTAGCTAAAAACTGCCACTGCCATTTGTCAGGACGAAAATCGTTGCTTGATTCATGTGTTTTCATTTGCTTGATTATCACTTTCTTTCCATTTTAATGACGAGACTTAAATTTTGGTTGTTTACCTTTTTATTGTCCAGGGCATGTACCAAATTACAACTGGTCGTTTGCACATTTAATAGCATTTAACTACAGGCTGATGTAATGAAAGATGCTAATACACAACACCTTGCCAACATTTTATAGACAGTCTTTAAATTGACTTTCTAATTAAGTTATCCTCGTGACTGAATAAGAATGGATTGCAATGTCAACACTTAATGTATGGTACTGTACAGTTGCCAATCATATCAGTTAAGGAATTATAGAATGTCATATAGTCGATGATGGTTATTATGATAGTATAACAATGAGTGCATCTATGAGCGATACACCTTTTCTATTCTACCCCTTATTTTAAATTGCGATAAATGAATGGAAATGATTTCATTTAGTTTGGAATAATTTAGGGAAAATGGGAGTTTTTATGGAGCTTCAATGTCAATTAAATGGGAGATTGGGAACGGGGATATTAGAATGAGTTTGGTATCAAAAGTTTTAAGGTAAAATTTTGTTTATTTTTATAAATTTTAATTCTCTATATTGTTAAATTCACATGTAAATCCTATTATTTCATTGTCACAACCACTTGACACCTGACACCTAAGTTATCACAAATATTTGTATTGATCGTTAGGTAATTGATATGTTAATTACCTGGTCATATTTCTACATCGATGTTAGTAGTTAACAATTTCCATCTCAATAATAATAGGCAGTTAGTATTGATGGTTCGGTCAATGTAGCTAGACTACATGTTGAGATTAAATAGTTCACGAGTGTTATAATGGTAGCATCCTACTTTAAGATTGTTAATATGATTATTCAAGTAAATAGCTAGTTGGACGGAGATGTGGATTAATATAGAATTGTCCATTTAGGTGGTAATAAATATTAAAATTAGTAAGGAGAATAAAGACTAGCTTACAAAATTTAGACTTGCTAAATTAGATATGTAATTGATGTTAGTTGGATTTATAGATATCGCCTAAATGGAACTCGAGCTCACTAAATTTGAGTCATAATTCATGTCAAGTTCGATTGGTAACTCATTGACTAATGGAAATTTAGACTGGCTAATTGATCTGTAATTAACGCCAATTTAAACCATAGATATTGACCTTTCAGCCTTGATTAATGGTTGGCTATTGACGAAGTCATTTTTAGCTTGCGCTTCTCGTTGAGGGTGTGGTTGTTCATTATAAATAATGTTTGTACTTGGTTTTGTAAACATTTATTGTTCTTGGTTGCTCACTGTAAGGGTTCTAGTTACTTGTGTGATTAATTTTGGGTGTGTGGGGTTGTTAGGATGATTATCCTTAGATTAGTAGGCTTGGTCTGCTTTTTTCGGGCGGGATGTAGACACCTCCTTGTTCCTCAGAAAAGTCGCCAGCCTTGAGACCTTAAATGGTCAAAATCGATGGGAACTTGGGCTTGAGCATTTCTTATGTGTCCTGGAGGTCCTAACCATTGCAGGGTAGGATGGGCGGGTAGTCATTCTTATTCTTCATCGGTTGAATGATGTACATTGCTTCCAGGTGCTTGATGTTCTTTTATGTTAGGTCGTTAGGTTGTTGTTGTGTGAGTTTCATGCATTATGTTCGTCATCATGTTGCGATGTTGAGTACAATGTCATTATTACCTTCCTACACACACAAAAAAAAAAAATTAAGGGTGCTTTTACTGGTTGTACATCGTAGGAGTCATATTGGATGGGGATGTTACAATGGGTTTGATATCCAAATTTTTTTCCATACTGTTGAGGGTCAAATTGTTGGTTAGTTTTTCTTCTAGCTCTTTAATCCTATCTCTCAAGTTGTGATTTTCTTCAACCCCTCCTTCTTGGGTTGTTTGTTTATGTTTTTTCATTTCTTGAATTCTATCCTTCATTGTCTACAATTCACTCTTGACCCCTAAGAATCTATCCTCTATTTGAGTTTGAATGGTATCTTTAATTTTTTTATCAATCATTGCCTCTAGCTCTATTTTGAGCTTTACGTCTCTTTCTGCACTCCTTTTTTCTAATGTTTATAACTCTATTTGGATTTTGGCATCTCTCTCTTCTCTTTTTTTTTTCTACTGATTCCATATAATCATAAAGGATCTCTAGGGTGGTATTTGGGGGGCTCCCCTTGTTAGGATGAGTTTTTGGAATAGGTGGTGGAGTGCTCATATTGAAAAAAAGAGAAAAAAAATGTAACAATTATTATTATGGATTGACTTTAAATAAATTATATGGAAAAGTATTTTTCAATAAAAAAATTAATTTATGATGTTATAAAAAAATTATATGTATAAACAAATATTTTATATAATAATTTATTAATGTTTAATAGATATAAATAAGTTTAAAATATATTTTTAATAAAAGTTTAAAAAGTATTATGGTAATTTGTAATAATTTATTAATCTTTAATAGATATAAAAAAAAATTAATATATATTTTTAAAAAAAGTTTTAAAAGTATTATGCTAATTTGTAAGGAATATTATGTTATTGTGTAAACAAAATTTCAAATCTAGGACATTTAACGGAAAATTCTAAATTTTAATTAAAATAACTAAATTAATTATTACGACATAAAAATAATAATATTAAAGTAGATTAAACTAAATCTATTTTAAAATTAAATTAATTATTACAACATAAAAATAATAATATTAAAGTAGATTAGACTAAATCTATTTTAAAATTAAATTTTTAAGGACTCAAAATTTACGTATATATTTCTCTAATTTTACATTAATATTTAATTTTAATATATATTTATATATGCCAATTGGATTGACTTTTGTAGTTGGAGGAAAGATTCTTATTTTTGATACACATATTCCAATATTAGCATCTCCTATTTTTAATTCTCTACCATTTTTTCATTAAAATAAATAAAAATAATTAAAACTTCTCTAAAATTTATTTAATATACTAATGTAATTTAGAAAATTAAAATGTAAAGTTAAAAGACAAGCTTACTTAAGGATAGAAGTAAAGTCTAAAGACAAAAGTATTTGACTAAAAAAATACACTACTTCCTTAAACTGAACATTAGGTTTACTCATCATATTTAAAGGATAATCTTAATTTTAAGTTGAACTGAACATTGGGTTTACTCATCATATTTAAAGGATAATCTTAATTTTAAGTTGAGAGGTATATATTCATTTAATCCTTCTATAATGAAAAGTCGAAAAAGTATGGTTCCTTCAATTAACAAGAATAAACTTCTCATACACTTCATAAAAAAAATTAGTCTAAAACAATATTACTCTTCCAATTTTTTACAACATTAAAAATTAAGTAACTAGAAAAAAATTAAATTGCAATTTTAAAGAAACTAATAATAAACATACCATTTAATTTCAAATGTAATCATATGATGGGAAATACATACATTAAAATTAAATCAATTTCATAAAAGATGAGTTGTTAATATTTTCTTCATAGAAATTTCAAAGAGTTAAAAATGAAAATTAGAGCTTCATACACAATTTAAGAATCAAACATTTTTGCGAACATCCATATAACCAAGGAGTTGTTCCATGTATCTATGGTAGTTGACAAATGGATACTACATCTTGGATTCATATCTTAAGCATATGATGAAGGAGCATCAAAAGCATGGCTATAGGTATGTTGAAAGTCCAATATCGGGATGATGATGATGGTGAAGCAGGGGGAGTAACAGGTACCAGAATGAAGAATTGTGATGGACGAATGATTGATGAACCATGTATGACGAGGATTTTCCTAGTGAATCGACATATTTAATGACTGGCGACCCATGTATTATGGTGGATGGCTATTGTTTTATATGGACTTCAACAAATGTTTATGTTTGCAGGTGCAGGATGAAGAAGATCGAGAATGAAGAATGAAAATACCAAAGATTGTGGAAGAATTGAAGAGGAAGAAAATTGACAAGGAAAGTACAAAACCTAGAAGAGAAGAGGGACCACTTTAATGAAAAATACTCATTAAGAGGTGAACATGATGAAATAATTCCTACTTGTAGTGATTAATAATATGATTACTGTAATGTGGTAGACTTACTCTGGAAACTCTACGTAGTAATAGGATATGGAGAGAATTGAGTGAATATAGGGATGAAGATTGTTGATAAAATCATGGAGAGGTTGTGGATCATAGGAGATTGTTGGGGAAATATTGTTGGAAATAATTGATGAAATAGTTGAACTAATTTCCCAATTATGATGTATTATTTATGGTCACCTCATATTATATAAAGGGACCATTTGTATTATAGTGAAACATTGGAGAATGATTTTTTAATAAAATTTCCCCTTCATGGGTTTGGGATCACATATATCCTGTGTCCCTTGCTTTGCATAATGTATTTAGAGTGCATTTTAATTTTGTTGTGCCTTTGATTACATCATTTGGTATCATACCATGGATAGTTAAATCTATGTTTGTTGTGAGATATATGCTTTTTTCATGAGAGTATATTGTTGGTTCATTAGGTTTTTGAATGCACATGATGTGATGCGCCTCTGACTTCTACCAGTAGTCATGAATGTAATGCCTATAAAAATGTGTGATCTCCAAGTTAGTTGAATTATGAAGACCATTCCCAGGAGGAGGAAGTGAAGTCCCTCTTCATGAAATCCATCGAGTTTGTCGTCTCACTTGAGAAATGTGAATATATGTAGTATGTTTTTTTTTTTTTAAGTTGGATTGTTGACATATAAATGAATGGAAAGAATGTGCAAGACTCCATTATAAAAAAATGGCATGTATAATTGGATATGTTGTTTATGTTTGGACAACATCGATAAGACATTATCCTAATTAATAATTAATAATATAATTATCGATTATTAAATAATATATATAATACGTAATAATAATAATAAATAGTTATTTATTATCCAAGGGACACATCCTTTCATGGATGGTCACCATATGTTCTATATATATGGAACACTAATCATTTTAATAATATATCGATCATATATCATCTCATATTATCTCATATAGAAAAATCAACATGGTATCAGATTGAGACTAGGCTTGATTCCCTCATGGTAGAGCCCAGGAAAATGTGAGAGATTGTTTGCATTTTGTGTAAATATTTCTAACATTGTGAAGGTCATATTTGATTACTACACTATGAACTAATTATTTTCCAAGACTTGATTTGGGCCTCAACTTCCGGTTGTGGATTATATTCAACTTCTAAGGAGATTGCAACTAGGAGGGAAAAAACAACATATAGACATTGCTAGAGCTATGCTCAAATATCCTTGTGTAATTATTCTTGATGAGGTGAATATTTCTATGGATGTAGAGTTGGAGAAGACTGCTGAGGATTCTCTAGACCAAGCTTCAGTCAGACACATAACAATTTTTGTTTCTCATCGCCTCTCCACCATCCACAACACAAACATGATTGCAATGGTTCAAGTGGGTCAGGTAATTGAGACATCCCCTAATGAAGGTATGATATGTAGACCCAACAGAGCATATGCTACTTTGGTGCAATCTGCAACAGGCCACAAAAGATAAGCTAGATGAGAGAGCCAAAGGGGACAATATCAAAACCTCATCTTTGAGAGTGAAGAGCTCTAGTGTATATAGTAGATCCAGTTCAAACACGTCGAAATTAGGCCACCAAGATGTGAAAAAGGAATATAAGGTTCCTTTTCCCACTTCATTTTGTTGACCGTTTCTTTTAAATGATCCAAAATGAAAGCATGCCCTATCAGGTTTTTCAGGAGCCGTGGGTGTTGGAGCAGTTCTGACCAAAAAATAAAATTTCTCAAGTATTTTTTCTATATAGTATGGGTATCACTATTAGCACTAACATACAAATTTTATGATGACTAAATAAAAAACAATCACTTATGTTAATTTTGTGTATGGAAACAATGGCTCGGAGGAAGTGACTTCATAAAAATATCTTGTAACAATGACACTACGAGACTTGAACTCATAAACAAGATGATGTTTCCACATATAGCATTGTCCTAAAAGATCACAAAATTCAAGTGTCAAAACATCACACAATACCTCATCTTTAAAGGGTTGATGATGTAAGAGACGTGATATTATTGGCTGACACATAGGTCACATCTGTAGCTCAACCAACTGAAGGTGTATGGTTGGGGGTTTCACATTGTTAGCATTTTGATGACCTTAATTGAGATCATATTATTCTAGATAATGTTCAAAACAATGATATGTAGTTGAGTCCCCTTCACCCACATTTGTGAATGGAAGAGGTGATCCCCTTCCTTAGGCTCCAATGACTCTCCCAATTGGATCTTTGTGGTTCTGATGGTAGTAATAGGTTCTGTATCAATGATTTTATTTCCCTTATCCTAATCTTAATCATAGTTTTTCTTTTATCACATCCAACAATGATTGTTTTGAGAGACATTCATTAGTGTTGTTCTAGGGGATTTTATAGAAATCACACCTCTTTCTAGTGTCCTTATTTGACTTATTGTTACCATTATTTTCCTACAACGTGGAATTATTATCTTGAGGTTGTATATACTTACCTTGTCCTTTGTTTTATGAGTTAGGGACACCTTTACCATGCTTCTTTTTCCAAATCTTTTTCTTATTCCTGTACTTAAATTTATTTTAAATTTTGATATGTCACGCTAGGTATAGCAGAAAACATAACTCCACGCACTTATTATTTGCATTAACATGATAGGTTCATAAATACAATGTAAATCACTATTGGTCTTCCTTAATAGGTGACTCTTCCTATCACCCATGACTCTTCATATTTACAATAATGTTGTAAGTAATGAAATCACAAGGATTACATGTCCAATATTCTCCCCCCTTACTCCGAAGGGATATTAGTGAGTCCAAGCATCATTCTAAAATTTTCAATTTTTTCTCTTCCAGGCACATTGGTGAAGATGTCTACAATTTTATTATTTGTGGAATAATGTACTAAGTGAATATATTTGGCCTCTACATGATATCGAATCAAGTGATACTTTTTGTTGATTTTCTTAGTTCAATCATGGAATCTAGGATTCTTGGCCAACTTCATTGCATAAGTATTGTCAAATAGAACGGGAGTAGAATTCACTTTTTTCTCCTACAAATTTTCAATTATTTTCTTGAGCCACACAATCTCTTACGTTGGTTCACAATTGCCACATATTCTACATCTATTGTGGAATCTACTATAACTAATTATTTATGTCATCTCTAGGAGATAACTACTGATCCAAGACTCATGGGATAGCTTGGAGTTGACACTCCATTTTACTTATCCCCCAAAAATTCTAAATTGAAATATTTGATGAGGCTCAAGTCATCCACCTTAAAGTAACTTAGTCCAAAATATTGAGTTCCCTTCAAGTATTTTAGAACTCTTTTTGCAGTAGACCAATGTCCTTCACAAGGTTTTTGCATGAACTTGGAAATAATCCCAACAACAAATTAAATATTTGGTCTAGTGGTAGTAATATACATAAGACTTCCCACAAGTTGTATGTCCTTGGTTGCATCCTCAAATTCATTCCCCTCTTTTGATTTGAGCTCCAAATTATGTTCCATTGGAGTAGAGACAAGATTGCACTCATACATGCCAAACTTGTTCAATAGTTCACCAGTGTACTTCTTCTAGGAGATGAATATGTACTTTGGATTTTGAATTACCTCGATGCCCAAATAGTAGTGAATATTTCCCAAATCTACCATCTCGAAGCCTTTCTTCAACTATTTCTTTATGGATGCAATGTAGATTTCATTTTTTCTTGTTATCAAAAAATGATCTAGATACACTAAAATATATACAACATTTTGGCATACTTTCGTGACAAACAAAGTTGCATCTTCAAGATTGAAATGCTTGAAATTCAGTTTTAGAATAGCCTTAGTTAACTTTTCATACCAGGCTCACGGTGCTTTTTTTAGGCCATATAAGGATTTGATGAGATTGCATACCTTATTTTCTTGTCCTTTAACAAAAAATGATTATGGATAATGATAGAGCCAACCCCCTCCTCGGAGCACGATCGCTCTCACCAGGACCTTCTTATCCCCTCGGCCCGAAGAGCGTCAATACTCTTGTATCTCCCAATCAAAAGATCTGCACCCACAGTTCTCTTCTCGTGATCCCTCTTCCTTTTCTTTTTGAGGAATCGGAACTTTGCTGCTTTTGCGAGTTCACGGATGCTCAATATCCTCTCGAGTCCCCGAGACCCGATGTATCAGCCTCGCTGAATTTCTCCCTCCGCTGTCGAGACTTTTCTCTATCGCGGGTTCGCAACTCGCGACGCCAACCCCTCGGAGTTCCACCCTCCGATATCCGAAGTGCCGAATTACCGAGACATGCGATCTCGCTTCCTCGCGACTTTGCCACTCGCATGACCAAATATCTCCTATCTCGACTCCCGATGGCCGAGACGCCGATATTCTCTTGTCGCAATTTCGGACCCTCGCGCCTCGCGACTTGAAATTTTAGATATTTGGGCTTTCAACTCACGAGCCCCGATCTCGACCACCTATTGTCTACTCGCTTCTGCGGTCCCAGACGGATTACGTCACCGTTGGGATATTTCCCTTCGCGACCTAGTGGCTTCCGATGCGTAAGGTTGGAGTCTTACCTCACGAACTCCCAATATGCCGATCCATGAGTAGAACCCATGCTCCTCGTGATCCCGATCAATGGCTCCTGCCCTTCCGAGCTTCGAACTTCTTCCACTTCTGCACTGTATCCTTCTTACGCCTCCACAAAGTCCAATGGCCCTCGGAGCTTCATGAAATCTCCTTGGAGAAATTCGTCCATCCATTTCTTCCTTATCAAACCCACGAAACTACGAGTCATTCTTCTACAAAACTCGTCACCTTGTGTGCAAACCTGCAACTTTCTCTGCAAGCCTTCCAAGCACAAGTTGTTTACTCCACCCTTGGACGAACTCAAAGGTGTATCCTTCCTGAGCTTCGATGACTTCAATTCCTTCAGGAAGAAGTTCTTGCACAGACTCCTTGCGACAATTCTTCAAACACAAATAAGTGATGAGCTTTCAATCCTGCGCACTCCTGCAGCAGAAATCCTTCAATCCCTTCGCTCAGAATCGCAACTCTGAGTCTTCGTCTAGCCTGTCCACGCCTTGCACGGCTTCGGTGCCAAATCTTCACTTCTGAGAACTTAGAACAAAAGTTATCCCAACTTGAACCCTGCAGTCACGCACTCCTTGCGGACAAATTCAACTGCACTCCTTGCAGGAATTCTCTGGTTCAAGATAGAGAAACAATTGAAACTAACTCCTCGTTCTCACAGACTTCAAATTAACCATGAAATCACATACACAGCGTATAAAAGAAAATGTATGACCAGAAGAAAACAATCATGAGCATAATATCAACAATACACAGAGAATAACACAACCATGGAATTGAATCAAAGCTTTTCTATTAATTCAATATCTGTACATGGAGGTTCTTCATACACTTCTTTGCATGCTCTTCTCTTCTGCTTCATAATGTTACAATGTACAAAGGAGGGTGTTTATATCCCGTTTCCCTCTTGAGCTCTAAATCTATCAAATCTAGAATTAAATTCCTATCTAACTTTACATTAAATCTAATAAATGCCTCATCTACCTAAGGACCTGAGATATCCGCTCAAGGTCCATTTACAATATACAAGTGCGTCGTCTCTTAAATGAATCATTTAAGATCGCGCAACAAATTCCAAAGTGAAATTCAAAAAGAAAATCCGCTGGCTTGTCCAGTTGTCCTCTGCTTTCGCGTTGGCTCGCTTGACGTGGGAAATGCTCCTGCATCATACTCCCTCGCTTGAAAATTTTCATGGGCTCCTATCCATGAGCTCCTGCACGGTCTGTCCATGCTTCTCTATCATCGTTTCAGTTTCCTAGTTGGCATCCTCCACTGGGTGATTCTTCCATTTGACCAGATACTCGAAATATTCTTTTCTTCTGGTCTTCTTACCCACTCGCTTGTCCAGTATGCACTCCATCTGTGGCTTTTCTGCTATCGGCATCTGCTTCCGCCACTGCACTTCTGGCTGCTCATCATTTCCAGCTACTGCTTCTTCAGCCCTGTATGGGTATAAATCTCAAACATTGAATATCGGAGATATCCCGATGCCATCCGACAACTCAATCTCATACGCGTTCTCTCCAAATTTCTTCAAGACTCTGCATGGTCCGATTTTCTTCATTTTCATCTTGTTGTATGTTCCCCTTGGGAACCTTTCCTTCCTCAAATGTGCCAAAACAAGATCCCCAACTTCAAATTGAAGTTGTCTTCGATGTTGATCTGCTCTGCGCTTATATTCCTGATTTGAATCCATCAGTCGTTGCATCACCCTGCTGTGAAGTTCCTTCATTTCCTCAGCAAATTCTTCTGCACTAGCGCTGCTAGTCGCAGTTTGTTCTGACTCCCTGAGTTTAGAAACTCCTCTCGGCTTTCTGCCATATACAATCTCAAACGAACTTTTTCCTGTGCTCCGATTCACTGAGTCGTTGTATGCGAACTCTGCCTGTGGAAATACGCTATCCCAGTTGCTATGGTGCTTTGTCACCAAGCTTCTTAATAAATATCCCAGACTTCTGTTGACTACTTCCGTCTGTCCATCTGTTTGAGGATGGTAAGCAGAACTAAACGCCAAATTAGTTCCCATCTTCTTCCACAGCGTCCTCCAAAAATGTCCGATGAATTTTGTGTCCCTGTCCGAAACTATACTTTTCGGCAGTCCATGGAGTCGAATCACCTCCTTGAAAAACAAATTTGCGATGTGTGTTGCATCGCTGGTCTTCTGGAATGGAATGAAATGTGCCATCTTTGAAAACCTTTCCACCACTACAAATATGTAATCAACACTTCTTTGCGTCCTCGGCAAACCTAATACAAAATCCATGCTTATCGCCTCCCATGGTCTTTCTGGTATGGGCAATGGCTGATAAAAACATGTATTATGCTTTCTCCCTTTCGAATGCTGACAAATTATACACCTGTAAACAAACCTCTTGACATATGCATGCATGCCTGGCCAAAAATATGATTCTCTTAACTTCGTGAATGTTTTGTCGTGCCCAAAATGACCTGCCAAGCCTCCACTATGCTTCTCTTTCATCAAGTTCTCCCTCATGGAGCAATTTAGAATGCACAGTTGATTGCCTCTGAACAACAATCCTTCCTGGATCATATAGTCTATCCAATAACTCCGATCTCTGAGAACTGGATTCTCAGTTGCTTCATATGCTTCTTCGAAATCTGCATCTCCTGCATACATGTCCCTGAAATTTTCAAAACCTAATGTTTTTACTCGGAACTCCTGCAACAACAAACATTTCCTGCTCAAAGCATCAACCACTTTGTTAGCAGTCCCTGAAATGTGTTTAATTACAAATGTAAAATTTTGCATATACTCTACCCATTTTGCATGTTTCTGATTCAACTTCTCCTGTTGACTCACAAACTGCAATGCATGATTATCACTATACAATACAAATTCTTTTGGGATTAAGTAATGCCTCCACTTCTTCAACGCCTGTATGATAGCATAAAATTCCTTATCATACGTGGAGTATTTCAGCTTTGCTTCATCCATCTTCTCACTGAAATATGCAATTGGTCTGTCTTCTTGACTGAAGACCGCTCCTATGGCATACCCGCTTGCATCACATTTCACCTGAAATGTCTTCTAGAAATCCGGCAACACCAACACTGGTTGCTCTATGATCTTCCGCTTCAATAGATTGAAGCTCTTCTCAGCCTCATTTGTCCAATGAAAAGTCTTATGTCGCTTCTTCATCGTATCCATCATCGCTGTGCTAATCCCACTGAAATTCCTAATGAACGTTCGGTAGAAACTAGCCAAACCATGGAAACTCCTCACCTCAAAAACATTTCTCGGTGATGGCCAATTCTTAATCACGTCCACTTTCTCTGGGTCCATCTTCAACTCATTCGCTGATATGACAAAACCCAAGTAAATGAGCTTTGTCTTCATAAATGAGGACTTCTTCATATTGATCAACAGCTTCTCCTGCTATAGATTCCTCATCACAATGGCCAAATGCTTCAAATGCTCAGCCTTCGTTTTGCTGAAAATCAGTATATCGTCCAGATATATGACGACAAATTTTTCGATGAATTCCCTCAGGACTTCATTCATCAGCCTCATGAATGTGCTCGGCGCATTTGTCAAGCCAAACGGCATGACCAACCATTCGTACAAACCTTCATTTGTCTTGAATGTTGTCTTCCATTCATCACCTTCCCTCATGCGAATATGATGATATCTGCTCTTCAGATCAATCTTCGAAAAATAATTTCCCCACTTAGGCAATCCATCAGATCATCCATTCTCGAAAGTGGAAATCTGTACCTGATGGTAATTTTGTTGATCTCTCTAGAGTTGGTACACATCCTCCAGCCTCCATCTTTCTTCAGACTGAGTATTGTTGGAACAACACATGGACTCAAGCTTTCCCTGATTAATCCTTTATCCAACAAATCCCGGACCTAGTTCTTTACCTCCTCATTTTCCTGCGGTGTCAACCTGTACGCGGTTTTGTTCGACAAACTGGCTCCTGGTATGAGATCAATATGATGACTCACACTCCTCATCGATGGTAACGAATGAGGTAATTCATCCACGATGATGTCAGCGAATTCTCCCAGCAGTTCCTGAATCTCATCTGGCAAGTCATCCACTCTTGTGCTAGTCAGAACAATTCTCGGCTTCCTAACCACAAAGAATTTTGGATCTTCATTCTTCTCCATCTCTGTCAGAAGTTCCTTCCCACTCATGAGAAGTATCTTGGTGCTTACTTCTAGTTTCACCTCCTTACCCTTTATCGGAAGAAACATGTGTGTCCTCCCATCCTTTTCCAAGGTATATGTGTTCATTCTCCCATCATGAATCACAATTCTGTCATATTGCCATGGTCTACCCAACAATAAATGACATACATCCATGGGAATAACATCACACAGAATCTTATCATTATATCCCCCTATTTTGAACTCAACCAAGCATTGTTTGGTGACACTCACCTGATGTCCCTTTTGTAGCCAAGAAACTTTGTATGGACTCGGGTGATCAGTCGTCTCCAGCTCCAGCTTTTCCACCATCTCGGTCGAAACAAGATTATCCGTGCTTTCGTTGTCCACAATGACCTTGCATTTCCTGTCCTTGGTCTTGCATACGGTTCTGAACAGTCGGATTCTCTAAGCTGTATCCTCCACCTCCTTCTCAGGTGTCAAAAGGACTTTATGCATTCCAAGCGATCTTCCGCTTTCTGCATCTTCAGACTCAACATCACGCCTCTGAGTTTATGCGATGTGAGATTCTCCGCTGTCTTTCCTCTTCTCTGGACACTCGAATGACTTGTGCCCATTCTTCCCACATTTAAAACATGTGATAACTCCTCCTCTTCCTCTACCTCGACCTCTAGTATGAGGAAGAGTGTTTGCATCAACATAACCTCCTTGCTGATCATTTTGTTGTCCTCTCTGCTCAACATATGGCTACCTCTGTGATGTTCCAACTCTCTCAGCTTTACCCTGAGGGTTCTTCCATTCCTCTTTGGGCTTCTGGAACTTTTCCTGGGAAACTGCTTTGCCTCTTGGCTGGCTTCTGCCTCGTCCTCGCTGACCTTGCTTACGGCTCAGCTTCTCCTCGACTTTCTGAGCCAATTGGTAAGCATCTTCCACCGTTCGGATGGTTAGCATGCTTAGTTCATCCTGAATGTCGTATCTCGGACCATTTCGATATCTGGCGACCTTCTCATCATCGCTCTCCCGATGACCTGCTCTAATGTTGAGCTTGTAAAATTCCTCGGTGTACTACTTCACCGTCATCAACTTCTGTTTCAGATTCTGCATTCGCCTGAACAAAGTGATTTGATAGTCTCTTGGGATGAACTTCGCTTTCATCTTCGCGATCATCCGATCCCAACTTTTGATCTTTTGCTTGCCTTTGCAGCGCCTATCAACTTGTAGCTCGTCCCACCATAATGCTGCATGTCCCTTCAAGCGTGTAACTGGATGCTTGAATTTCTTATCTTCTTCCACATCTTCATAATCGAAGTATGTGTCAAGAGCTAGGATCCAGTCCAATAGCTCTTCTTCATCCAGATTACCTTCATAGACTGGAATGTCCATTTTCTCCTTCGCACCCATCCTGGATATGGCTTTGATCAACCTCTCGGTTGATGCATCCTCTGCTGTGACTTCTTCTTCATGTCCAACTTCCTCTTCAACTTCAGAATCACTAAGATCCCCTGCGCCAATTCCGCGTCTTTGTGTTGTCTCCATATCCTCGAGCCTTGCTCGAAGATCTCTCATCTGCCGCTCCATTTCTAGATTTCCTGCTGGCCTACCTCTTCTTTGCACCTCCCTATCTTCTGGGTCCGGTGACTGTCTTTCTCTTCTTGGTAGCATGATGAATTCTCTTCTTCTCTCTGTCGCAGAAAACAAAGAGTTACTCCCGCTCTGATACCACTCTGATAGAGCCAACCCCCTCCTCGGAGCACGATCGCTCTCACCAGGACCTTCTTATCCCCTCGGCCCTAAGAGCGTCAATACTCTTCTATCTCCCAATCGGAAGATCTGCACCCACAGTTCTCTTCCCGTGATCCCTCTTCCTTTCCTTTTCGAGGAATCGAAACTTCGCCGCTTTTGCGAGTTCACGGATGCTCAATATCCTCTCAAGTCCCCGAGACCCGATGTATCAGCCTCGCTGACTTTCTCCCTCTGCTGTTGGGACTTTTCTCTATCATGGGTTCGCAACTCGTGACGCCAACCCCTCGGATTTCCACCCTCCGATATCCGAAGTGACGAATTATCGAGACTTGCAATCTCGTTTACTCGCGACTTCGCCACTCGCGCGACCAAATATCTCCTATCTCGAGTCGCGATGCCCGAGACTCCGATATTCTCTTGTCACCATTTCGGACCCTCGCGCCTCATGACTTGAACTTTCAGATATTTGGGCTTTCAACTCACGAGCCCCGATTTCAGTCACCTGTCGTCTACTCGCTTCTGCGGTCCCACACGGATTACGTCACCGTCGGGATATCTCCCTTGACAACCTAGTGGCTTCTGATGCGTAAGGTTGGAGTCTTACCTCACGAACTCCCGATATGCCAATCCACGAGTAGAACCCACGCTCCTCGTGATCCCGATCGATGGCTCCTGCCCTTCCGAGCTTCGAACTTCTTCCGCTTCTACACTGTATCCTTCTTACGCCTCCGCAAGGTCTAATGGCCCTCAGAGCTTCATGAAATCTCCTTGGAGAAATTCGTTTGTCTGTTTCTTCCTTATCAAACCCACGAAACTACGAGCCGTTCTTCTACAGAACTCGTCACCTTGCACGCAAACCTGCAACTTTCTCTGCAAGCCTTCCAAGAACAAGTTATTTACGCCGCCCTTCGACGAACTCGAATGTCTATCCTTCTTGAGCTTTGATGACTTCAATTCCCTCAGGAAGAAGTTCTTTCACACACTCCTTGCGGCAATTCTTCAAACACAAATAAGTGATGAGCTTTCGATCCTGTGCACTCCTGCAGCAGAAATCCTTCAATCCCTTTGCTCAGAATCGCAACTCTGAGTCTTCGTCTAGCCTGCGCATGCCTTGCACGGCTCCGGTGCCAAATCTGCACTTCTGAGAACTTAGAACAAAAGTTATCCCAACTTGAACCCTGCAGTCACGCACTCCTTGCGAACAAATTCAACTGCACTCCTTGCAGGAATTCTCTGGTTCAAGATAGAGAAACAATTGAAACTAACTCCTCGTTCTCACAGACTTCAAATTAACCATGAAATCACATACATAGCGTATAAAAGCAAATGTATGACGAGAAGCAAACATTCATGAGCACAATATCAACAATACACAGAGAATAACACAACCATGGAATTGAATCAAAGCTTTTCTATTAATTCAATATCTGTACATAGAGGTTCTTCATACACTTCTCTGCATGCTCTTCTCTTCTGCTTCATAATGTTACAATGTACAAAGGAGGGTGTCTATATCCCGTTTCCCTCTTGAGCTCTAAATCTATCAAATCTGGAATTAAATTCCTATCTAACTTTACATTAAATCTAATAAATGCCGCATCTACCTAAGGACGTGAGCTATCTGCTCAAGGTCCATTTACAATATACAAGTGCACCGTCTCTAAAATGAATCATTTAAGATCGCGCAACAAATTCCAAAGTGAAATTCAAAAATAAAATCCGCTGGCTTGTCCAGCTGTCCTCTGCTTTCGCGTTGGCTCGCTTGACGTGGACGATGCTCCTGCATCAGATAATACATGAAAACATTCTCTTTCAAGTCTCCATTCAAGAAATAAATATTTACATCCATTTCATGAAATTTCTGTCCATTATGTGCTACCATGGAGAATAGAGTATGGATGGTATCCCATTTTACTATGAGGAAAAAGTATTGTCATAATCAACACCTTCTTTGTATGAAAATCATTTTTCCATTAGCCTTGTTTTGTTCTTGTCAAGTGAGACATATAATTTGTACTTGTTTATGAATACCCACTTGCATTCGTTTGGTTTGGTTCTGAATGGAGGATCCACCAACGTCCATGTCCCATTCTTTATGAGAGAATCATATTCCTTCTACATGCATTCTTTCCATTCATCATGAGAAGTGGCTTATTCAAAGGAAATTGTTTCAAGGTTACAAGATGAATTCAACTCACAATCATAACATTCATTTCATCTACATCACCTAAGTTTTAATTATCAACATTACCTCCATATTTTTTTGAGGAAGTTTTGGCTCATGTCTTTCCGACCTCATCGGAATGAACACTTTCAAGTGTTTTTTTGAGCCATTTTGGTGAACCTTTCTAATATGGTCCAATAGATTGACCTGTGTATAATTTGATGTATGGGCTCTATCTCAAATGTGCCTCTAATGAGAAATCTCTTTAATTCTTAGAACAATTCTTAGTGCAATTAATCTCTATTTTTTGGGTCTAATAAATGACTCATTATTTCAATCTGTAAGGTGAGTAAGGATATCATATACAATGAAATTGTATCCTACATAAGAAAACCTAATTTACTATCACATAGAATTCTCTCACATCTCATTTCACCCATTCAATGAAAAACCCTAAAGTCATAATAAACCATTCTTGTCTTCATACATGAATTAGTCAACCAATAATATCATGCAACAATTAAGATCTCTTAATAAATGAAATATCCCGAAACCTATCCCACACTCAAAATGAATTGACATAAAACTTTTATGATGATTAAATCAAAAAATACCACTTATGCTAATTTTGTGGATGGAAACAATAACTTTGAGGAAGTGACATCATAAATATCTTGTAACAATGACACTATGAGGCCTAAACTCATAAACAACATGATGTTTACACATATAGGGGTGTCCTAAAAGATCACAAAATTAAAGTGAGGAAACATAACACAATACCACATCTTTGAAGGGATGATGATGTAGGACGAGCGACATTATTGGTTGGCATAAAGGTCTCATCCCTGGCTCAATGAACCAATGGTGTATGGTTGGGTGTGTGACATGATTGGCATATTGATGAAATTGATTGATATAATATGTTTCTAGACAATGTTGTAAACAATGCTATGTAGTCGAGTCCCCTTCATCCACATTTATGAATGGAAAGGGCAATATCCCTCCTTAGGCTCCCCTCACTCTTCCAGTTGGATATTTGCAATTATGATGGTAAAGCTAGATCATTTTTCAGATTTTTATCTAGAGCTCTATTATTTTTCTTTTAGCTCATCCAACAAAGAGTTTTTTTTAGATACATTCATTAGTGTTTTTCTAGGGGTGATCTGGAAGGGCCGTACAAAGTGATGTAGGAGTTACACAGGAGGGCCATACAACACGCAGAGGCTCACCTTCTAGCAATTGTTTCATTCTGGTTCTATTTTGGAGGGCCTAGAGAGGTCGTACTATTATGTTGGAGAGAGTTTTGTTGATGATTATTCAACTATTAGCATAGGCTCATTTTCCTTGTAAGATAATTTCCATATTTTCCTTTTCAGAAATAATAAAATCTCAGATCTGTTGCACCGGTTTTCCCACCTTAGGTTTTTCCGAGGACTATTGTCCAAAGACAAGTGTGTACATTTTATGAGATTGTTGTATACTTTTACTATCAGTTATGGCAATTTATTTCTGCTATGTATTTAATTTTATGTGAAGAAAAACCCTGAAAAAGCAGTTATAATTAATTTTTTTTTTTTAAAGTGTAATGGGTTTCAAATTTTTCACATGGTATTAGAGTAGGACTATTAAAGAGGCAATATAACAAGTGGGTTTTCAATATCCAATAGAAATATGAATTTTCAAGAACATATCTAAGGAAGTTGTCATCTTCCCTTGCGCCTAGGTTTTTTGCGCTAGGGTTTTAGCATAAAAGGAAAAGCATAGGTAGGGATTGAATCGTGAGGTTTTGGACATAACACTTTTATTAAATGGCCATGAGTTTGAGGGTGGAAGTCATGTTACAAGGGGCTCAGAATAACCCCACCTGAAAAGAAAGGATGATAATGATATTAGAAGTCAATGATGTGTTAGAGCATGTCAGTGACAAGGCAATAGCCCCCACAGGTGCAACTGAGTTGGTCATCTAGTATAAAGGTGAGGCTAAGGCCAAGAACCTAATTCTTGATGGGATAAAGGACCATCTAGTTCCACATATCTCAGTAAAAGATGAAGCAAAAAACATGTGGAAATCCCTAAGTGACCTCTACCAAAACAAAAATGAGAACAGAGTGATGACTCTACACAAGCAACTGTGTGGAACCAAGATGGCCAAATATGAGGGTGTAATACCTTATCTTACCAGGATAAAACAAATAAGTGATGAACTTGCAACATTTGGTGAAAAGACTAAATATCCTAAGTTGGTGTGTATTGCACTAGATAGATTTACTAAGTCATGAGACATTTTTATCCATGGTGTTGTAGCTTGAGAGAAGCTCACTGATTGAAAACGATTATGGGATGATTTTGTGCAGGAAGAAATTAGAATTGGTCAAGCAGGACCATCATATTCAATTAATACATAGAAGGAAGAAGAGTTGGCCCTTACAGGAAAAGAAAAGTGCAAGAAGAGGAAAGGAAAGAAAAGCATTTCCTTCTCAAAATTCAAGTGCTTCCAATGTCACAAGATGGGTCATTTTGCATCACAATGTCTAGAGAGAAAGAAGAAGAAGCCACATATGGAAGCTTATGTAATAGTGGATGAGTTTTCCAAGTCATTTGAAGAGGATTTATGCTTCATAGCATGTATGTCTAGTACACTTGTTTCAAACATGTGGTTTGTAGACAATGGTTCATATTGTCATATGATAGGGTGAAAAGAGTGATTTACTAGGCTACAAGAGGGAGGCGTAAATCTAGACATTGAGTTAGGGGATGAAAGGAGCTACAAGGTTCAAGGAGTTGGCACAGTCTCATTTTAGATGGATTTCGGGAAATCACTCCATTTCAGTGATGTGTTATATGTTATAGGGTTGACCAAGAACCTCATCTCAATCTCTACTCTTGAGAATAAGGGATATGAGGTCACTTTCTGTAAAGGAAAGGTGTTCATTGGACCAAGTGAGTCAGATGAGAAGATGGAAATGATTATTGGGGTTCGAGAGAAGAAGGTCTATAGGTTACAGCTTCAGGCGGGGAGAGCATTAATGAGTTTCACCACAGATATAGGTGAGTTGTGGAACAGGAGGATGACATATATTCATTTTGGTGATTTGGGGCATTTGAGAGAGGGATTCACTATATTGCCTAACATTACAGCTGAGAGGCATGACCCTTGCAAGGGTTGTGCATTGGGAAAGTATCCTGCAAACCCTTTCCATATAGCGATCATAGGTACAAGGGAGTATTGGATCTGATACACTCTGACGTATGTGGGTCGATGAGTGTGCAGTCAGTGAGTTGCTCCAGATAATTTGTCGTGTTTATTGATGACTACTCTAGGAAGACCTGGATTTACTTTCTAAAGACCAATGATGAGGTATTTGGGAGGTTTCAGGAGTTTAGAGATCTGGTTGAAAACCAGACTGGGAGGAATATTTAGGTCTTAAGATCGGATAATGGGGGAGAGTACACCTCCAAGGAATTTGAGGATTATTACACAACAACAGGGATAAAAAAGGAACTCATAGTTCCTTACAATCCTCAACAAAATGGAGTGGATGAGAGAAAGAAAAATATTATGGTTGGAGCAACATGTGCCATGATTCATGCTCAGGGATTTCCATTTTTCTTATGGACAAAAGAAAGTAGTGTTGCAGCATATTTGTAGAATAGGAGTACCCACACAATTTTGGGGAGGAAAACACTTGAGGAGACATTTTCATGTACTAGGCCAGTTGTAAGTCATATTTTCGTTTGGGGCAGTGTGTGTTATTGTCATGTCCCTTCAGAGAAGAGGACAAAGTTGGACCATACATCGGTGAAGGGGTTACTTGTTTCTTACAGTGAGGCCTCCAAACCCTACAAGATCAATGTGCCTGCACGCGGGATGGTTATTGTGTGTAGATATGTGCAGTTTGAGGAGGAATGTGCATTGAGGATATCGAAGGATTTTCCAAGAAGTGTAGAGAACCAATAGGGACAAAGTACATGATTCCAAAAGTAGGAGGCACATAGTTAGAAGATAGGATCACAAGAGAAGACACGAGATGCATGTGTTCAGAAGGAGACTGTTGGACAATATCATCATGAGCGAGTTGATGATGAGAAGGAGAAGCAGGATACAATTCCACCAGAGAAAACTGCTAGGCCATGGCCTAAGTGGTACAAGTCCATAGTCAGTGATTATAGGTTGGAAGGGCTTCCAGAGAGGGACTTCAAATGCAACAAACCACCAGAGGGACTTGGATATATGGAATTGATGACTCAAATCATTGATGTTGATCCTTCCAATTATGAGAATGTTGCATGACATAAATTATGGAAGGAGGCCATGATGGAGGAATATGCATCCATTATGAAACATTATGTATGGGAGGTAGTTCTGAGGATAGAGGTTACAAAGGTGGTTGGATCGAAGTGGATCTACAAAGTTAATCGTGCATAATATGGAATCGTGGACAAGTATAAATATCGCTTCGTGGCCAAGGGGTTTTAATAATGAGAGGGAGTTGATTACGAGGAGAATTTCCCTCCAGTGGCTAGGTATTCTTCAATCCGAGTAGTCATTTCATTGGCAACAGAAAAGAGCTAGCATGCTCATCAGATGGACGTGAAGACCACCTTCCTTAATGGATTTATTAAGGAGGAGGTATATGTGGACCAACCAAAGGGATTTGAAGTTGGTAGCAGAGAGACACATGAGTGTAGGCTGATGAGAGCCTTGTATGGGATCAAGTAGGAACCTTGAGCATGGAACTCAAGAATTGACAACTACTTGAGGGAGATGGGATTCCAGCGGAGCGAGCCAGATCCGAACTTGTATTTTATTTCAGGGAAGGATCCTCTTATACTGGTACTTTATGTAGATGACCTATTTCTCACTGGAGACGAACAACTGATAGAATATTGCAAGTTCAACCTTGTAGCTGAGTTTGAAATGAAAGACCTTGGGTTGATGCACTATTTTCTAGGGTTGGAGGTTTGGCATATGGATGGGCGCTTCTTCCAAGGACAAGGGAAGTATGCAATAGAGATTTTTCACAGGTTCAGGATGATGGACTGTACGCCCATGTCCACACATTTGGTTACAATCTAGAGGAATATTGATGCATCAGATTCAAAGATAGTAGACCCCACTGTCTATCATCCGTTGATTGGATCGCTCATGTATTTGGTCAATACTCGAGCAGATATCAGATTTGTAGTAAAATCCTTAAGTTATTTCTTGGTGGACCCTTGAAGAGAACATTGGATTGTTGTGAAGAAAGTGATTCACTATCTCAGAGGGACAGTGAAGTATGGGTTATTGTATGAGTGAAGTGGTGGAGTGAGTTTAGCAGGTTTTAAATATCTTTATTGGGCAGGATGTGCAGAGGACAGGAAGAGTACTTCATGTTGTTGCTTCAAAATTGGATCGAGCATTATTTCTTGATTCAGTAGGAAGAGGAAATAAATGGCATTGATCTCTTCTGAGGCAGAGTAAATGGAAGCCAGTTTGGTAACATGTGAGGCACTGTGGTTGAGGAAGTTACTTTTGGTCTTATTTAGGCAGGAGCTAAAAGTTACTGTCATTCACTGTGAAAATCAGAGTTTCATCAAGCTCTCTGAGAATATGGTGTTTCATGATCATAGTAAGCACATCAATATCAGGTATCACTTCATTACATTCTGAATGATGAGTATATGGAAGACATATTTACCAAGGCACTCAGCAAACAAAAGTTTGAGAAGTTTAGAGATCAGATGGGGTTGAGAAATAATCCCTTCCTCACTAAGAGGGAGTGTTGATATTTTAGCAAGGAAGGTATTCCATCATCATATTAGTGTCCTAGAATAACCGAGGACAATGAAGCTTAGGCTAAGATGATTAATTAAATTTTTTCCTAATTCCAACTTAGGAAAAGAACTTTTAATGTGTTAGAATTTTCAGTTGACTTTATTGAGTACTTTTTCTAAAGTTAAAGTGAAAAATAATTTAAGTTGTGGTAATTTAATCTTGACCATTGATCTCATCATGAGGGTGAGGATTGATCTCATCCCTCAATCCTCTTGGAGATTAGGGTTTCACTTGATCAATGAAGAATAAAGAGATCATCTAGGCTAGAGGGGTGCACTTAAAGAAGAGAGATCGATTCTAGAGAGAGATCGATTGCAGATTTGCAGGTGAGAGTTTTTGCAAGAGAACAAAGGAGAGTCTAGTAGGTGTATCGACCCATATCTTCACCAAATCATAGAGGACAAGCTTTAGATCTGGAAGGGTCATACATAGTGACACATGGATTATGTAGGAGGGTCGTACAACACGCAGAGGCTCACAGTCTAGCAGTTGTTTCACTATGGTTCTGTTTTGGAGGGTCTAGAGAGGCCATACATTTTTGTTGGAGAGAGTTTTGCTGGAAATTATTCAGCTATTAGCAGAGGTCGATTTCCCTTGTAAGATAATTTCCATATTTTCCTATTCAGAAGTAATAAAAACTGAGATTTGTTGCATCGGTTTTCCCACCATGGGATTTTACTGGGACTATTGTCCAAAAACAAGTGTGTACATTTGATGTTATTGTTGTCTACTTCTTCTTTCATTTCTTGGCAATTTATTTCTGATGTGTATTTAATTTTCTATGAAGAAAAAACCCTGAAAAGAAGTTAAAATTAATTTAATTGTTTTAAAGTGTAATGGGTTTCAAAATTTTCACAGAAAACTCCTACATATTCCTCTACTTAAATTTCTTCTTGATTTTGGTATGATATGCATATGCGACTCCCATTATGGATATTTCTAAGAATCCATTCCCATTTGGATGTACATGTGCAAGTCACTATGGTACATTAGAAATGGGTTCCTCTTGGACTCTCTAATACACTTCTTTGAGCACAAGGTATGGAATATATTGGTGTAATCTAGAACCATATGGTCTCTCTCTTGATCCATAGTATTCCATCTTGTGTATTAGCTATCATAGTTTCCAATAAGTTATAATTCCTCCTTGAAGGCATCAAGAAAATCCTCCTAAATGGGTTATGTCATAAATTTTGTAGACTCATCTCCATCATGTCTCTCCTAGTAACTTTCGCACCAATATTTGACATGAATAATGGTCTTCAGGAGCACAAATGTGATACTTTTGGTGTCTAGAATTTTTTTAGTATAGTAATAACCCTCATGTCTCTCCTAGTAACTTTTGCACCAATATTTGACATGCAGAATGATCTTCAGGAGCAAAAAGGTGATACTTTTGGTGTCTAGAATTTTTTTAGCATAGTAATAACCCTCTAACATATTTGACCATTTCTCTAAAGCCTCTGCATCTATATTTCCTTCAAATGAAGGAATTTCAAACTTAACTTGTACCTTGAAGGGTGTTGCACCTCCAAAATGTTTTCTTTTTGAAGGTTTCTCAATCAATGTTGGTAGTCTTTGAAGGACATGGAAAATATTATCCATCATCTCATTCCTCTATCGCATGAGGGTTTCCTCAAGAAACAATTTGATAGGTTCTCTTTATTCATTATCTATACTTTCATCAACCATAGGAGCTTTCTTGGGCTGGTGAGAGTTGTATTCTCCAAGAGAAATTATTTCAATACCCAACTCTCTATACCTTGACCTCACCCGAGACATGCACCGAGAAAAAAAAAAGAGCAGATAGATTTGATACCACTAATCTAGATTTTATAGAGAATGAAATGAAAACCAGAATTATGATTTGACATGCACACAAAAAGAGAAATTCAATAGAAAGCACATTAATATAGTGAGAACCAAGCTCTTTTAATGAATCAAATTGTAAATACTGTGAAATGAAAAACAATACAAATTAGCTAGAATGGTGGCAGCGTATCTTTGAAGAGTTATGTGCCAGTTATGCTCATGGAAAATATACTCATTACAAGAGGCCAAAACATTACCTTTTAACATTAAGTACTAAACCCTAAAAGAAAAATCCCCTAAAGATACAAAACCCTAAGCCTAGGATATGGAGTGGCCAAAAGGAATGCAGGCCTAAGGAGTCTAGTTGATACATCACCTTATTGGGGCTAAAACTTCCGCATACAAACTCTATTTTGGGTTCACAATAGCCTCTTGGAAATATCTTGATGATAAAAACAATTTCATTCAAGGATTTTGCATGCCATGACAACCCTAATTTGTCACAAGGCCAAGAAACATTGTTTAGGGCCTAAAAATGTGCATAATGTTTAGGACCTAAAAAATGTAGAAAGAAAAAACTGCTAAGATGGGGAAATATTGTGAGTGAGTGGGAGAGGTGGGTGGACACCAATATCCACTTGTATTAGAGATGAAGTCATTCTGAAATTCTTCAAAGAAACAAAAAACTTTGAAATAATAGTGTGAAGCCTTGTTAATGAAATACAAGAGAGAGAAGTTATGGTTGTTAGTTTGTAACCCCTATTAGAAGCCTACCTCTCCTCTAGATTATGGATATTCCTCCTCTCTAGGTTGTATGAAGTCCATGTGCTAAGTATGGTGGGATACAACTTCAATAAAGTATGTAGCCATGATGCTTTTTAAAATATTTGAGTTGGATGCATTCCTCATTTTTAAAATGGTGTGGGTGATATGATGGGACCATGAAGAAGGAAAACATAAACAAACAACATAATTAAACAAATTTGAAATGTAGAATTAGAGAAACAATAACATATTTTAGGAATTTTACCTAAATATCTTCCTCTTCTTCAACTTTTGTAGTGCACATAGTCTTGGTCACTCTGGATGTCTCCAAGGAAAACACCTAACAAGAAGGTGGAGTGGAAGGAATATTAAATATGCATTTTCCAGGTAGATCGTATAGGAAGGTGGTAGGCGAGAACAATGACTAATGATTAATGTCATTTGTTAGAGTGCATGCCCAAAGGATTTACACCATGAATAATGGAGAGCTTCAACAATCCCTTTTTTTCTCATAACAATACTGCCCTACCTCTTATGAGAAAGGAAGTGGCCATAATCACAGTAGAGAAAATGATATGCATGGGGTCGTGAGATAGAATGGAGTGACTATTGATACACATGACTTTTTACTCTCCATAGTACCATCAATTTATGCAGTAGATGCTAAGTGTGGTGATATGTCTGATGTCATATAGTTGGAGGGTGTGTTGGAGTCAAGTGCACTATCTGAAATATATTAGAGAGAACATTGTACTTGGACCTAGGTTCCTTGAGGGAAGATGTATGGGTAAGAAATATTGCCAATTAAGAAAGGGAAAAGGTATGATAGTATAAATTTCAAAGTGAATTATAGTGCACATGTTGAGGCAAGGGGTAGGGGATAAGCAAGGGGAGAATCTAGAAGGGATGGATAAATTTAAGCATGACCAATTAGAAGGAAGGACGAAATGAATTGGTACATAATGTATGGAAGTAGATATTTGTTCTAAGGGAAACAAGTGAAACTCATGGAGTTGGGCTAGAAGGAGAGAGAATTAAGAATAATAAGGCCATGCTAATTGTTCAAGTCAAAGAATATTGTATGGTCTCATATCCATGTTATATGAAACTCATTAGAGTGTCATGATCTAACTCGTTTATGCAAAGAACATCCTCATATCTATTGATAAATGAAAAGAACATCCTATGGTGTATCAATCTTTGGAAGGGCCTCCTCTAGGTATTTTGTTCAAATTAATGAGATTTCCTAGAGTGTGTAATGAATCATTGCAGAAACATCTCTACCGTAAATATGGGATAGTGTTTAGAGACATGTGAATAAGTTATTCATATAGAAAACATACTTTACTTTTTGATAGTTTTTTAAAAAATTTGATAAAATTTTGATGGATTATTGAAAATTACTACTTTTGATCGTTAAAAGTGCAATGTAGACTTGTTCCAAGAAGAATGAAGATTTAATAATCCATCTACAATACCAAAATTTTCAAAATAGTAAAATTATCTTGTCAAAATTGTGATTCTTGTTCCAAGAAGAATGAAGATTTAATAATCCATCTACAATATCAAAATTTTCAAAATAGTAAAATTATCTTGTCAAAATTGTGATTTTTTTTATTATTGAATTGAGTGAACTCACCTATTGGATCAATATGTAATAATTCTAAAATGTAATAATTGAATTTTTTAGTTTAAAAAATAATTATTTAAACCCAAAAAATTCAATTCAAATTTCAAAGTGGACATGGAATTGGAGAGCGTTCACAAACGGTAATATTTCTATGCCGTTAAAAAATGATTGAAAAAGCTATTTATGTGATATGTGATTGCAGCTCGGAGGGAGTGGAGCAGGGAGTGGAGCGTGCTTTGTTAGAGAGGACAGCCTAAATGCTGTCTTTTTCTTTTTCTTTGGGACCTAAATGCTTTCTTTTTGTTTTTCTTTTTCTTTTGAGACCTAAATGTTTTCTTTTTCTTTGGGAGCAGAGAAAGGAGAGAAGGGTAGAGCATTTTTAAATTTTTGGGACCTAAATGCTTTCTTTTTGTTAATTTCGGTTCAGCGTCGCCATGATTGATTTTACAGTGAATTGTTCCTTTGGTTTTGAATTGTGTATGGTTTTCTAATTTCGATTTTTTTGTGGTTTTGGTAAATAACTTTTTTGGCTTTTGTTTGTTATGTTCGGGGAGAGTGAAAGTGGTGTAGAGATTGATGGAGAAATGGCGATTTGATTGCGGGGAAATTTGGGACAGCGAAGGTGGAGAGGCTTATAATTTTATTTATTTGTTAATTAAAATTTTCCATCCCATATTCATCTTCCATTCTATGAATTTGGTCTGTTCTCTGAATGCAGATGCAATGAAGAAGAAAATATATAAGTGAAACAGTGTTGAAGGTGCAGAAACTTATCCCATGGGTTAGTGATTCATTTCTTTCTTTCTCAGTTTGTTAGTTTTATCTCAACCCTAGATTTACTAAACCCCAAAAATAAAAATCCTCAATCACTTCAGGGATGATATCATTTTATTTTCCAGTGATAGACGACCCATAAAAAAATTCTCAAGATGGAGCACATTATTTATTGAGGCAGGTATTTTTTCTTGTTGATCACTTTGTGAGCCTAGAATTTCTTGTTCATCATCTCGATGTGGTACAGCCTTTTATTGATCAGGTCTCTTCTAATACCAATTCTTTAGATAATTTCTGAAGAATATTTATCTTGTTTCGGCTTTTTATTTTCTGAAGAATACTTTCAGAGTATTTGTAAAATGAATCTCGACAGATTTATATTTCCTTTAGATAAATGGCATATAGAAAGCTCTGGGCATAGCCAATTTATGGTAGTGCACAGTGTTTATTGAGGTGGGTATTTTTATCTTGTTGATCTCTTCTTGAACCCATAATTTNGAGGCTTATAATTTTATTTATTTGTTAATTAAAATTTTCCATCCCATATTCATCTTCCATTCTATGAATTTGGTCTGTTCTCTGAATGCAGATGCAATGAAGAAGAAAATATATAAGTGAAACAGTGTTGAAGGTGCAGAAACTTATCCCATGGGTTAGTGATTCATTTCTTTCTTTCTCAGTTTGTTAGTTTTATCTCAACCCTAGATTTACTAAACCCCAAAAATAAAAATCCTCAATCACTTCAGGGATGATATCATTTTATTTTCCAGTGATAGACGACCCATAAAAAAATTCTCAAGATGGAGCACATTATTTATTGAGGCAGGTATTTTTTCTTGTTGATCACTTTGTGAGCCTAGAATTTCTTGTTCATCATCTCGATGTGGTACAGCCTTTTATTGATCAGGTCTCTTCTAATACCAATTCTTTAGATAATTTCTGAAGAATATTTATCTTGTTTCGGCTTTTTATTTTCTGAAGAATACTTTCAGAGTATTTGTAAAATGAATCTCGACAGATTTATATTTCCTTTAGATAAATGGCATATAGAAAGCTCTGGGCATAGCCAATTTATGGTAGTGCACAGTGTTTATTGAGGTGGGTATTTTTATCTTGTTGATCTCTTCTTGAACCCATAATTTCTTGTTCATCTTCTCCGTGAGGTATATGCCTGATTTCTGCCATATGCATATACTCAAGCTAGACATGACACATCAGTAAGTATCTGGTGTGTCCCTCTGTTGATCAGATATGTGGTATATGCCTTAGCTCCGCCCCTAGACTAAACAAGACTAAACACCAGATGTGTGGTATATGCCTTGGCTCCGCCCGTAGACGAAACAACTTTTTCCTGTAATACAAATTCTTGAGATATTTTCTGGGGAATGTTTTTCTTTGTTTGGCTTGTACGTTGTGCCCCTCGCAATCTCTCTGAATTCGACTAACATTGACGTGGCCTCGCTCTGTTTTTGTGATTTTTTTTCTGTGTTTTGACCCTCGCAAAGATTGTGAATTCGACTAACATCAACGTGCTCTGTTTTTGTGTTCAATTTTTGTTCTGGTTTTTGGACCTCCGTGTTCTGGGTTATTTGATTTTTAGGGGGTTTTCCTTGTATTCCAGTTACTGTTACAGTTTTAGGGAGTTAGACTAATAGCAGCGAGCTCTCCATATGCATATATTTTCTCTCTTTTTGTACCATTTTGTTTATGGATTTATTGAGGTAGAATGTGGCCCTCACAGTTTCTTTGAATTCAACAGCGTGCAGTGTGCTCAATTCTTGTTCTGTTTTTTTGGATATTTTTTTATTTTCCCTCCATTCTTGTTCTGTTCCAGTTATAGTTTTAGGGTCTTTGTAATACGAATTTTGAGAGATTTTCGAGGCGGCCTCCCTCCGTTCAGATATATAGCCCATATTTTACCGTTACTGTTACTGTTACAGTTTTACGGTCTTTGGGAATTCGACTAACAGCATCGAACTCTCAATATGCATATATTTTCTCTCCTTTTGTGCCTTTCTGTTTATGGGTTTATGTGTAATAGGTGCAAGAGAGTTTTGAAATTGATTTTATTATCATTAATTTTATTTTAATTTAAAATTAAATTGAATCTTTTTATAAAAATTCAATTAATTTTTTTTTAATGGATGGAGTATTAATTCAAAACAAATAAGTTCAAAATAAACACAATAATGTATTGTATTTTAGAAATAGATTTTATATTGTGATTAATAACACTTTTGTGGTTGGAGTTTTCATAATGGATGGGAATGGTGACAGTTTTGTCAATATATCTAAATCAGGATCCATATTTTTCTTAAGATGGATCAGATTGATCTTGATTTGTATCCAAAACTACTTTTATAGTCTATTGACAAAATTTTATATTATTATGTCAAAATAAAGATAATAATATATTGTATTTTAAAAAAAAAAAATTTGATATAAATAAGTGATTAATGTATTTCATTTTAAAAAT
>SNQJ01S0074185.1:1881-21178 GCA_010110895.2 Picea sitchensis | reverse complement strand
GTTTCTGCACCTTCAACACTGTTTCACTTATATATTTTCTTCTTCATTGCATCTGCATTCAGAGAACAGACCAAATTCATAGAATGGAAGATGAATATGGGATGGAAAATTTTAATTAACAAATAAATAAAATTATAAGCCTCCTCCACCTTCGCTGTCCCAAATTTCCCCGCAATCAAATCGCCATTTCTCCATCAATCTCTACACCACTTTCACTCTCCCCGAACATAACAAACAAAAGCCAAAAAAGTTGTTTACCAAAACCACAAAAAAATCGAACTTAGAAAACCATACACAATTCAAAACCAAANAAAAAAAAAAAAAAACATTTAGGAACCAAAAATTAAAAAATGCTCTACCCTTCTCTCCTTTCTCTGCTCCCAAAGAAAAAGAAAAAGAAAGCATTTAGGTCCCAAAGATGTATGAGGCTGTCCTTTCTAACAAAGCACGCTCAACTCCCTCCGAGCTGAAAGAATTGGAAGAATTAAGCTCACAAATCACACGATGTTTATTGATAACAAACGAGATACATTTATAGGTAAGCATCACGGCTTCACCTAGACTAGATCCGTAGAACGTGTAACCGATTCTAGCAATAAGCAGATCTGAACAGACAGAACCCCCAAATAAGCATTATTTCTAACTCGAGCTGCACAATGCAATACAAATGTTGAATTTCAAGTCTGTTTTATTAGGTTTAGTAATAGTGTCTGATATCCATATCACATAAATAGCTTTTTCAATCATTTTTTAATGGCATAGGAATATTACCGTTTGTGAACGCTCTCCGATTCCATGTCCACTTTGAAATTTGAATTGAATTTTTTGGGTTTAAATAATTATTTTTTAAATTAAAAAATTCAATTATTACATTTTTATAGTTATTACATATTGATCCAATAGGTGAGTTCACTCAATTCAATAATAAAAAAAATCACAATTTTGACAAGATAATTTTACTATTTTGAAATTTTTGATATTGTAGATGGATTATTAAATCTTCATTCTTCTTGGAACAAGTAATTTCCAATAATCCATCAAAATTTTATCAAATTTGTAAAAAATCTATCAAAAAGTAAAGTTTGTTTTCTATATGAATAGCTTATTCACATGTCTCTAAACACTATCCCATATTTACAGTAGAGATGTTTATGTAATGATTCATTACTATGTTATAGGAAATCTCATTAATTTGGACAAAATACCTAGAGGAGGCCCTTTCAAAGATGGATACACCATAATATGTTCTTTTCATTTATCAATAGATATGAGGATGTTCTTTTCATAAAGGAGTTAGATCATGATACTCTAATGACTTTCATATAAGATGGATATGGGACCATACAATATTCTTTGACTTGATCAATTAGCATGGCTTTATTATTCTTAATTCTCTCTTCTTCTATCCCAACTCCATGAGTTTCACTTGTTTCCCTTACAACGAATCTCTACTTCCATACATTATGAACCAATCCATTTCGTCCTCTCCTTCTAAGTGGTCATGCTTAAATTTATTCATCCCTTCTAGATTCTCCCCTTGCTTATCCCCTACCCCTTGCCTCAATATGTGCACTATAATTCACTTTGAAATTTATACTATTATACCTTTTCCCTTTCCTAATTGACACCATTTCTTACCCATACATCTTCCCTCAAGGAACCTAGATCCAAGTACAATGTTCTATCTAATATATTTCAGATAATGCACTTGACTCCAACACACCCTCCAACTATATGACATCATACATATCACCACACTTAACATCTACCCCATAAATTGATGGTACTATGGAGAGTAAAAAGTCATGTGTATCAATAGTCACTCCATTCTATCTCATGACCCCATGCATATCATTTTCTCTACTATGATTATGGCCACTTCCTTTTTCATAAGAGGTAGGGAAGTATTGTTATGAGAAAGAAAAGGATTGTTGAAGCTCTCCAATATTCATGGTGTAAATCCTATGGGCATGCACTCTAACAAATGACATTACTCATTAGTCATTGTTCTCGCCTACCACCTTCTTATACGATCTACCTGAAAAATACGTATTTAATATTCATTCAACTCCACCTTCTTGTTAGGTGTTTTCCTTGGAGACATCGAGAGTGACCAAGACTATGTGCACTACAAAAGTTGAAGAAGAGGAAAATATTTAGGTAAAATTCCTAAAATATGTTATTGTTTCTCTAATTCTACATTTCTAATTTGTTTAATTATGTTGTTTGTTTAGGTTTTCCTTCTTCATGGTCCCATCATATCACCCACACCATTTTAAAAATGAGGAATACATCCAACTCAAATGTTTTAAAAAGCATCATGGCTACATACTTTAGTGAAGTTGTATCCCACCATACTTAGCACATGGACTTCATACAACCTAGAGAGGAGGAATATCTATAATCTAGAGGAGAGGTAGGATTCCAATAGGAGTTACAAACTAACAACCATAAATTCTTTCTCTTGTATTTCATCAACAAGGCTTCACACTATTATTTCAAAGTTTTTTGTTTCTTTAACGAATTTCAGAATGACTTCATCTCTAATAGAAGTGGATATTGGTGTCCACTCACCTCTCCTACTCACTCAAAATATTTCCCCATCTTAGCAGTTTTTTCTTTCTGCATTTTTTAGGTCTGAACATTCTGCACATTTTTAGGCCCTAAACAATGTTTATTGGCCCTGTGACAAATTAGGGTTTTCATGGCACGCAGAATCCTTGAATAAAATTCTTTTTATCATAAATATATTTCCAAGAGGCTATTGTGAACCCAAAATAGAGTTTGTATGCAGAAGTTTCGGCCCCAATAAGTTGATGTATCAACTAGACTCCTTAGGCATGCATTCCTTTTGGCCACTCCATATCCTAGGCTTAGGGTTTTGTATCTTTAGGGGATTTTTCTTTTAGGGTTTAGTACTTAATGTTAAAAGGTAATGTTTTGGCCTCTTGTAATGGGTATCTTTCCCATTAGCATAACTGGCACATCTCTCTTCAAAGATACGATGCCACCATTCTAGCTAATTTGTATTGCTTTGCATTTCACAGTATTTACAATTTCATTCATTAATAGAGCTTGGTTCTCACTATATTAATGTGCTCTCTATTGAATTTCTCTTTTTGTGTGCATGTCAAATCATATTTTCTAGTTTTCATTTCATTCTCTATAAAATCTAGATTAGTGGTATCGAATCTATCTTCTCTTTTGTTTTTCTCAGTGCATGTCTCAGATGAGGTCAAGGTATAGAGAGTTGGGTATCGAAATAATTTCTCTTGGAAAATACCACTCTCACGAGCCAAAGAAACCTCCCATGGTTGATGAAAATATAGATAATGAATAAAGAGAACCTATCAAGTTGTTTCTCAAGGAAGCCCTCGTGCAATAGAGGAACGAGCTTAAAAAAGAAAACATTTTGGAGGTGCAACACCCTTCAAGGTAATGTTAAGTTTGAAATTCCTTCATTTGAAGGAAATATAGATGCAGAGGCTTTAGAGAAATGGTCAAATATGTTAGAGGGTTATTACTATGCTAAAAAAATTCAAGACACCAAAAGTATAACCTTTGTGCTCCTGAAGATCATTCTGCATGTCAAATATTGGTGCGAAAGTTACTAGGAGAGACATGAGGGTTATTACTATGCTAAAAAAATTCTAGACACCAAAAGTATCACCTTTGTGCTCTTGAAGACCATTCTGCATGTCAAATATTGGTGAAAAAATTACTAGGAGATACATGATGGAGATGAGTCTACAAAATTTAGGACATAATCCATTTAGGAAGATTTTCTTGATTCATTCAAGGAGGAATTCTAACCTATTGGAAACTATGATAGATAATACACAAAATGGAATACTATGGATCAAGAGAGAAACCATATGGTTCTAGATTACACCAATATATTCCATACCTTGTGCTCAAAGATGGGTATTAGAGAGTTCAAGAGTAACCCATTTCTAATGTACCATAGTGACTTGCACATGTACATCCAAATGGGGATGGATTCTTAGAAATATCCATAATGGGAGTCACATATACATATGATACCAAAATCGAGAAGATATTTAAGTAGACAAATATGTAGGAGTTTTGTGTGAAAATTTCGAAAAGCATTACACTTTAAAACAATTAAATTAATTTTAACTTCTTTTCAGGGTTTTTTCTTCATAGAAAATTAAATACACATCAGAAATAAATTGCCAAGAGTTGAAAGTAGAAGTAGACAACAATCAGATCAAACGTACACACTTGTTTTTGGACAATAGTCCTAGCAAAATCTGAAGGTGGGAAAACCGGTGCAACAAATGTGAGATTTTATTATTTCTGAATAGGAAAGTATGGAAATTATCTTACAAGGTAAATCAACCTCTCCTAATAGTTGAATAATCTTCAACAAAATTCTCTCCAACAAAAATGTATGGCCTCTCTAGACCCTCCAAAACAGAACCAGAGCGAAACAACTGCTAGAATGTGAGACTTTGCGTGTTGTATGACCCTCCTATGTAACTCATGTGTCACTCTGTACAACCCTTCCAGATCTAAATCTTGGCCTCTATGATTTGGTGAAGATATGGGTCGATCCACCTACTAGAATCTCCTATGTTCTCCTACAAAAAAATCTCACCTGCAAATCTGCAATTGACCTCTCTCTAGAACTAATCTCTCTTCCTTAAGTGCACCCCTCTAGCCTAGATGATCTCTTTATTCTTCATTGATCAAGTGAAACCCTAATCTCCAAAAGGATTGAGGGATGAGATCAATCCGCACCCTCATGATGAGATCAATGGTCAAGATTAAATTACCAGAGCTTAAATTATTTTTCACTTTAACTTTAGAAAAAGTACTCAATAAAGTCAAGTGAAAATTATAACACATTAAAAGTTCTTTTCCTAAGTTGGACTTAGGAAAAAATTTAATTAATCATCTTAGCCTAAGTTTCATTTTCCACAATCATTCTAGGACACTGAGATGATGATGGAAGACCTTCCTTGCTAAGATATCAACACTCCCTCTTAGTGAGGAAGGGATTATTTCTCAACCCCATCTGATCTCTGAACTTCTCAAACTTTTTTCTTCTTAGTGCCTTGGTAAATATGTCTTCCATTTACTCATCATTCAGAATGTAATGAAGTGATACCTTATATTGATGTGCTTACTACGATCATGAAACACCATATTCTCAGAGAGCTTGGTGAAACTCTGATTGTCACAATGAATGATAGTAACTTCTAGATCCTGCCTAAACAAGCCCAAAAGTAACTTCGTCAACCATAGTGCCTCACATGTTGCCAAACTGGCTTCCATGTACTCTTCCTCAGAAGAGATCAATGCCATTTATTTCTGCTTCTTGTTGAACTAAGAAATAATGCTCAACCGAATTTTGAAGCAGCAACCTGAAGTACTCTTCCCGTTCTCTGCACATCCTACCCAACAAAGATCCTTAAAACCTGCTAAACTCACTCCACCACTTCACTCATACAATAAAATGTACTCCACTGTCCCTCTAATATAGTGAAGAACTTTCTTCACAACAATCCAATGTTCTCTTCAAGGGTCCACCATGAACTAACTTAAGGAATTTACAACAAATCTGATATATGGTCGAGTATTGACCAAATACATGAGCAATCCAATCAACAGACGATAGATGGTGGGGTCTACTATATTTGAATTTGATGCATCAATATTCCTCCAGATTGTAACCAAATGTGTGGACATGGGCCTACAATCCATCATCCTGAACCTGCGAAAAATATCTCCTACATACTTCCCTTGTCCTAGGAAGAAGCGCCCATCCATCTTCCAAACCTCCAACCCTAGAAAATAGTGCATCAACCCAAGTTCTTTCATTTCAAACTCAGCTACAAGGTTGACCTTGTAATATTCTATAAGTTGTTGATCTCTAGTGAAAAATAGGTCATCTACATAAAGTACCAGTATAAGAGGATCCTTCCCTGAAAGAAAATACAGGCTCGGATTTGCCTTGCTCTGTTGGAATCCCATCTCCCTAAAGTAGTTTTCAATTCTTGAGTACCATGCTCGAGGTTCCTATTTGATCCCATACAAGGCTCTCATCAGTCTTCACTCATGTGTCTCTCTGCTACCAACTTCAAATCCCTTTGGTTGGTCCACATATACCTCCTCCTTNACTATATTTGAATTTGATGCATCAATATTCCTCCAGATTGTAACCAAATGTGTGGACATGGGCCTACAATCCATCATCCTGAACCTGCGAAAAATATCTCCTACATACTTCCCTTGTCCTAGGAAGAAGCGCCCATCCATCTGCCAAACCTCCAACCCTAGAAAATAGTGCATCAACCCAAGTTCTTTCATTTCAAACTCAGCTACAAGGTTGACCTTGTAATATTCTATAAGTTGTTCATCTCTAGTGAAAAATAGGTCATCTACATAAAGTACCAGTATAAGAGGATCCTTCCCTGAAAGAAAATACAGGCTCGGATTTGCCTTGCTCTGTTGGAATCCCATATCCCTAAAGTAGTTTTCAATTCTTGAGTACCATGCTCGAGGTTCCTATTTGATCCCATACAAGGCTCTCATCAGTCTTCACTCATGTGTCTCTCTGCTACCAACTTCAAATCCCTTTGGTTGGTCCACATATACCTCCTCCTTAATAAATCCATTAAGGAAGGTGGTCTTCATGTCCATCTGATGAACATGCCAACTCTTTTCTGTTGCCAATGAAATGATTTCTCGGATTGAAGAATACTTGGCCACTGGAGAGAATTTCTCCTCGTAATAAACTCCCTCTCGTTGTGAAAACCCCTTGGCCACGAAGTGATCTTTATACTTGTCCATGATTCCATATTATGCATGCTTAAATTTGTGGATCCGCTTGGATCCAACCACATTTGTATCCTCTATCCTCAGAACTACCTCCTGTACATCATTTTTCATAATGGATTCATATTCCTCCATCATGGCCTCTTACCACAATTTATGGCATGCAACATTCTCATAACTAGAAGTCTCAACATCATTGAGTTGAGTCATCAATGTCATATATCCAATTCTATCTAGTGGTTTGCTACATCTAAAGTCCCTCTTTGGAAGCCCTTCCAACCTATAATCACTGACTGTGGACTTGTACCACTTAGGCCATGGCCTAACAGTTTGCTCTGGTGGAACTGTATCCTGCTTCTCCTTCTCATCATCAACTCGCTCATGATGATATTGTCTAATAGTCTCCTTCTGAACACTTGTATCCCGTGTCTTCTCCTGTGATCCGATCTTCTAACTCTGTGCCTCCTACTTTTGGAATCATGTACTCTGTCCCTACTGGTTCTCTACACTTTCTAGAAAATCCTTCGATATCCTCAATGCATGTTCCTCCTCAAATTGCACATATCTTCACACAATAACCATCCCACATGCAGGCACATAGATCTTGTAGGGTTTGGAGGCCTCACTGTAACCAACAAGTAACCCCTTCAGTGATGTAGGGTCCAACTTTTTCCTCTTATTTGAAGGGACATGAAAATAACACACGATGCCCCAAATGAAAATATGACTTACAACTAGCCTAGTACATGAAAATGTCTCCTCAAGTGTTTTCCTCACCAAAATTGTGTGGGTACTCCTATTCTACAAATATACTGCAACACTACTCGCTTATGTCCATAAGAAAAATGGAAATCCCTGAGCTCCAACCACGGTCTTTTTCTTTCTCTCAACCACTCCATTTTGTTTAGGATTGTAAGGAACTGTGAGTTCCTTTTTTATCCCCGTTGCTGTGTAATAATCCTCAAATTCCTTGGAGGTGTACTCTCCCCCATTATCCGATCTTAAGACCTGAATCTTCCTCCTAGTTTGGTTTTCAAACAGATCTCTAAACTCCTGAAACCTCCCAAATACCTCATCCTTGGTCTTTAGAAAGTAAATCCAGGTCTTTCTGGAGTAGTCATCAATAAGCAAGACAAAGTATCTGGAGCCACTCACTGACTCGACACTCATCGACCCACATATGTCAGAGTGTATCTGATCCAATACTCCCTTGTACCTGTGATCGCTATATGGAAAGGGTTTGCAGGAATACTTTTCCAATGCACAACCCTTGCAAGGGTCATGCTTCTCAGCTATAACGTTAGGAAATATAGTGAATCCCTCTCTCAAATCCCCCAAATCACCAAAATGAATATCTGTCATCCTCTTGTGCCACAACTCACCTATATCTATGGTGAAACTCACTAATGCTCTCCCTGCCTAAACCTGTAACCTATAGACCTTCTCCTCTCGAACCCCAATCATTATTTCCATCTTCTTATCTGACCCACTTGGTCCGATGAACACCTTTCCTTTACATAAAGTGACCTCATATCTTATATTCTCAAGAATAGAAATTGATATGAGGTTCTTGGTCAACTATGGAACATATAACACATCATTGAAATGGAGTGATTTCCCGAAATCCATCTGAAATGAGAGTATTCCAACTCCTTGAACCTTGTAGCTCTTGTCGTCCCCTAAATCAATGACTAGATTTACACCTCCCTCTTGTAGCCTAGTAAACCACTCTTTGCACCCTATCATATGACAATATGAACCATTGTCTACAAACCACATGTATGAAACAACTATACTAGACATACATGTTATGAATAAGAAATCCTCTTCAAATGACATGGAAACCTCATCCGTTGTTATTGAAGCTGCCATGTGTGGCTTCTTCTTCTTTCTCTTGAATTTTGAGAAGTCAATGCTTTTCTTTCCTTTCCTCTTCTTCTTGCCCTTTTATTTTCCTATAAGGTCCAACCCTTCTTCCTTATATGTATTAGTTGAATATGATGGTCCTACTTGACCAATTCTAATTTCTTCTTGCATAGAATTATCCCACAACTACTGCCAATCAGTGAGCTTCTCTCGAGCTACCACACCACGGATAAAACTATCTCATGAATTAGTAAATCTATCTAGTGCAATACACACCAACTTAGGATATTCAGTCTTTTCACCAAATGTTGCAAGTTCATCCCTAATCTATTTTATCCTAGTAAGATAAGGTACTACACCCTCATATTTGGCCATCTTGGTTCCACACAATTTCTTGTGCAGATCCATCACTCTATTCTCATTTTGTTTTTGGTAGAGGTCACTTAGGGCTTTCCACATGTCTTTTGCTTCATCTTTTCCTGATATATGTGGAACTAGATGGTCCTTTATCCCATCAAGAATTAGGTTCTTGGCCTTAGACTCACCTTTATACCAGATTACCAACTCAATTTCACTTGTGGGGGATGTTTCCTTGTCACTAACATGCTCTAACACATCATTGACTTTCAATATCATTGTTGTACTTTATTTTCAGGTGGGGTTATTCTGAGCCCCTTGTAAAATGTCTTCAACCCTCAAACTCATGGCCATTTTCTAAAAGTTTTATGTTCAAAACCTCATGATTCAATCCCTACCTATGCTTTTCGTTTTATGCTAAAACCCTAGCTCAAAAACCCTAGGCGCAAGGGAAGATGACAAATTCCTTAGATATGTTCTTGAAACTTCATATTTCTGTTGGATATTTCTGTTGGATATTGAAAACCCACTCTTTAGCAGTCCTACTCTAATACCATGTGAAAATTTTGAAACCCATTACACTTAAAAAAAATTAAATTAAATTTAACTGCTTTTTAAGGGTTTTTCTTCACATAAAATTAAATACACAGCATAAAAAAATTACCATAACTGATAGTAAAAGTATACAACAATCTCATCAAATGTACACACTTGTTTTTGGACAATAATCTCCAGAAAAACCTAAGGTGGGAAAACTGGTGCAACAGATCTGAAATTTTATTATTTCTAAAAAAGAAAATATGGAAATTATCTTACAAGGAAAATGAGCCTATGCCAATAGTTGAATAATCATGAACGAAAAAACTCTCTTCAATAGAATAGTACGACCTCTCTAGGCCCTCCAAAACAGAAGCAGAACGAAAAAACTACTAGAAGGTGAGCCTCTGTGTGTTGTATGGCCCTCCTGCGTAACTCCTGCATCACCTTGTACGACCCTTCCAGATCACCCCTAGAACAACACTAATGAATGTCTCTAAAAAAAACTCATTGTTGGATGAGCTAAAATAAAAATAATAGAGCTCTCGATAAAAATCTGAAAAAAGATCTAGCTTTACCATCATAATTGCAAAGATCCAACTCGAAGAGTGAGGGGAGCCTGAGGAGGGAGAGGGCCCCTTCCATTCATAAATTTGGATGAAGGGGACTCCACTACATAGCATTGTTTACAACATTGTGTAGAAACATATTATATCAATCAATTTCATCAATATGACAATCATGTCACACACCCAACCATACACCGTTGGTTGGTTGAGTCATGGATGAGACCTTTATGTCAACCAGTAATGTCACTTGTCCTACATCATCATCCCTTCAAAGATGTGGTATTGTGTTATGTTTCCTCACTTTAATTTTGTGATATTTTAGGACACCCCTATATGTGTAAACACCATGTTGTTTATGAGTCCATGCCTCATAGTGTCATTGTTACAAGATATTTGTATGATGTCACTTCCTCAAAGTTATTGTTTCCATCCACAAAATTAGCATAAGTGGTATTTTTTAATTTAATCATCATAAAAGTTTTATGTCAATTCATTTTGAGTGTGGGATAGGTTTTGGTATATTTCATTTATTAAGAGATCTTAATTGTTGCATGATATTTTTGGTTGACTAATTCATGTACGAAGACAAGAATGGTTTATTATGACTTTAGGGTTTCTCATTGAATGGGTGAAACAAGATGTGAGAGAATGCTACATGATAGTAAATTAGGTTTTCTTATGTAGGATACAATTTCATCGTATCTGATATCCTTACTCACCTTACAAATTCAAATAATGAGTCATTTATTAAACCCAAAAAATAGAGATTAATTGCACTAATAATTGTTCTAAGCACTAAAGAGATTTCTCATTAGAGGAACATTTGAGATAGAGCCCATACATCAAATTATACACAGGTCAATCTATTGGACCATATTAAAAAGGTTAACCAAAATGACTCAAAAAAACACTTGAAAGTGTTCATTCCGATGAGGTCGGAAAGACAGGAGCCAAAACTTCCTCAAAATAATATGGAGGTAATGTAGATAATTAAAAATTAGGTGATGTATATGAAATGAATATTATGATTGTGAGTTGAATTCATCTTGTAACCTTGAACCGATTTCCTTTGAATAAGCCACTTCTCATGATTAATGGAAAAAATGCATGTAGAAGGAATATGATTCTCTCATAAAGAATGGGACATGGACGTTGGTGGAACCTCCATTAGGAACCACACCAATCGAATGCAAGTGGGTATTCAAGAACAATTACAAATTATATGTCTCACTTGACAAGAACAAAACAAGGCTAATGGAAAAATGATTTTCATATGAAGAAGGTGTTGATTATGAGGATACTTTTTCCCCAATAGTAAAATGGGATACCATCCATACTCTATTATCCATGGTAGCACATAATGAATGGAAATTTCATAAAATGGATGTAAATACTTCTTTCTTGAATGGAGACTTGAAAGATAATGTTTTCGTGTATTATCCATAAGCATGTTTTGTGAAAGGACAAGAAAACAAGGTATGCAATATCATCAAATCCTTATATGGCCTGAAAAAAGCACCATGAGCCTAGTATGAAAAGTTAACTAAGCATATTCTAAAATTCAATTTCAAGCATTTCAATCTTGAAGATGCAACTTTATTTGTCACGAAAGTATGCCAAAATGTTGTATATATTTTAGTGTATCTAGATTATTTTTTGACAACAAGAAAAAATGAAATCTACATTGCATCCATAAAGAAATAGTTGAAGAAAGGATTCGAGATGGTAGATTTGGGAAATATTCACTACTATTTGGGCATCAAGATAATTAAAAATCCAAATTACATATTCATCTCCTAGAAGAAGTACATTGGCGAACTATTGAACAAGTTTGTCATGGATGAGTGCAATCTTGTCTCTACTCCAATGGAACATAATTTGGAGCTCACGTCAAAAGCATGGATGATTTTAGGGGCTAAATTTCGCTCATGGGATAATTTTCCATGTTTTTTCCAAAAACGAGATTCGCTATTTTAAAAATAATTCGCCCAAATTCTATAGGATAAAATTATTTTACCTTAAAAATCGCCAAAATTTTATAAAAACTATATAAAATCCTTAGAAATTTGAATATTTTTACAAAAATATCGCCAAACAGTTATAGTTGGCATATGAAGGATACGTAAGATTCACCAAGGTTTCTACATTTTAAAATAAATTTCCATCCTTAAAATCATCCCTAATCAAAAGAGGGGAATGAATTTGAGAATGCAACCAAGTACATAAAACTTGTGGGAAGTCTTGTGTATATTACTACCACCAGACCAAACATTTAATTTGTTGTTGGGATTATTTCGAAGTTCATGCAAAAACCTTGTGAAGGACATTGGTCTACTGCAAAAAGAGTTCTAAAATACTTGAAGGGAACTCAATATTTTGGACTAAGTTACTTTAAGGTGGATGACTTGAGCCTCATCAAATATTTCGATTCAGAATTTTTTGGGAATAAGTAAAATGGAGTGTCAACTCCAAGCTATCTCACGAGTCTTGGATCAGTAGTTATCTCCTAGAGATGACACAAATAATTAGTTCTAGTAGATTCCACAATAGATGCATAATATGTGGCAACTGTGAACCAATGTAAGATATTGTGTGGCTCAAGAAAATAATTGAACATTTGCAGGAGAAACAAGTGAATTCTACTCCCATTCTAGTTGACAATACTTATGCAATGAACTTGGCCAAGAATCCTAGATTCCATGATTGAACTAAGAAAATCAACAAAAAGTATCACTTGATTTGATATCATGTAGAGGCCAAAAATATTCACTTAATACATTATTCCACAAATAATAAAATTGCAGACATCTTCACCAATGTGCCTAGAAGAGAAAAATTTGTAAATTTTAGAATGATGCTTGGACTCACTAATATCCCTTCGAAGTAAGGGGGGAGAATATTGGACATGTAATCCTTGTGATTTCATTACTTACAACATTATTGTAAATATGAAGAGTCGTAGGTGATAGGAAGAGTCACCTATTAAGGAAGACCAATAGTGATTTACATTGTAAATATGAACCTATCACGTTAATGCAAATAATAAGTGTGTGGAGTTACATTTTCTACTATACCTAGCTTGACATATCAAAATTTAGAATAAAACTAAGTACAGGAATAAGCAGAAGATTTGGAAAAAGAAGCATGGTAAAGGTGTTCCTAACTGATAAAACAAAGGACAAAGTAAGTATATCCAACCTCAAGATAATAATTCCACGTTCTAGGAAAATAATGGTAACCATAAGTCAAAGAAGGACACTAGAAAGAGGTGTGTTTTCTTTAAAATCCCCTAGAACAACACTAATGAATGTATCTCAAAACAATCATTGTTGGATGAGGTAAAAGAAAAACTATGATTTAGATTAGGATAAGGGAAATCAAATCATTGATACAGAACCTATTGCTACCATCGGAACCACAAAGATCCAATTGGGAGAGTCATTGGAGCCTAAGGAAGGGGAGCACCTCTTCCATTCACAAATGTGGGTGAAGGGGACTCAACTACATATCATTGTTTTGAACATTAGCTAGAATAATATGATCTCAATTAAGGTCGTCAAAATGCCAACAATGTGAAACCCCCAACCATACACCTTCGGTTGGTTGAGCTAGGGATGTGACCTATGTGTCAGACAATAATGTCACGTCTCTTACATTATCAACCCTTTAAATATGAGGTATTGTGTGATGTTTCCACACTTGAATTTTGTGATCTTTTAGGACAACGCTACATGTGGAAACATCATCTTGTTTATGAGTACATGTCTCGTAGTGTCATTGTTACAAGATATTTTAATGAAGTCACTTCCTCTGAGATATTGTTTCCATACACAAAATTAACATAAGTGGTTGTTTTTTATTTAGTCCTCATAAAAAATTTATGTCAGTGTTAATAGTGATACCCATACTATATAGAAAAAATAATTGAGAATTTTTTTTTTTGGTCAGAACTACTCCGACACCCAAGGCTCCTGAACAACCTAATAGGGCATGCTTTCATTCTAAATCATTTAAAAGAAACGGTCAACAAAATGAAGTGGAAAAAGGAACCTTATATTCCTTTGCCACATTTTGATGGCCTAATTTCGACGTGTTCGAACTAGATCTACTATATACACTAGAACTCTTCACTCTCAAAGATGAGGTTTGGATATTGTCCCCTTTGGCTCTCTCATCTAGGTTACCTTTTGTGTATTTTTGTATATTGCACCAAAGTAGCGTATTCTCTGTTGGGTGTATATATCATATCTTGATGCAGGGATGTCTCAATTACCTGACCCACTTGAACCACTGCAATCATGTTCGTGTTGTGGATGGTGGAGAGGAGATGAGAAACAATAATTGTTGTGTGTTTGACTGAAGCTTGGTCTAGAGAATCCTCAACAGTATTCTCCAAATCTACATCCATAGAACTATTAACCTCATCAAGGAGAATTAGACAAGGATATTTGAGCATATCTCTAGCAATGTCTATATGTTGTTTTTTCCCTCCTAGCTGCAATCTCCTTAAAAGTTGAATATAATCCACAACCGGAAGTCGAGTCCCAAATCAAGTCTTGGAAAATAATTAGTCCGTAGTGTAGTAATCAGATATGACCTTCACGATGTTAGAAATATTTACACAAAATGCAAACTATCTCTCACATTTTCCTGGGCTCTACCATGAGGGAATCAAGCCTAGTCTCAATCTGATACCATGTTGATTTTTCTATATGAGATAATATAAGATGATATATGATCGATATATTATTAAAATGATTAGTGTTCCATATATAGAGAACATATGGTGACCATCCATGAAAGGATGTGTCCCTTGGATAATAAATAACTATTTATTATTATTATTACTTATTATATATATTATTTAATAATCAATAATTATATTATTAATTATTAATTAGGATAATGTCTTATCGATGTTGCCCAAACATCAAAAACATAGCCAATTATACATGCCATTTTTTTATATTGGAGTCTTGCACATTCTTTCCATTCATTTATACCTCAACAATCCAACTTAAAAAAAAAACAAGCATACTACATATATTTACATTTCTCAAGTGAGATGACAAACTCGATGGATTTCATGAAGAGGGACTTCACTTCCTCCTCCTAGGAATGGTCTTCATAATTCAACTAACTTGGAGATCACATGTTTTTATAGGCATTTCATTCATGACTACTGGTAGAAGTTAGAGGCGCATCACATCATGTGCACTCAACAACCTAATGAACCAACAATATACTCTCATGAAAAAATCATATAGCTCACAACAAACATAGATTTAATTGTCCATTTTATGATACCTAATCATGTAATCAAAGGCAGAACAAAATTAAACTCACACTAAATACATTATGCAAAGAAAGGGACACAGGAGATATGTGATCCCAAACCCATGAAGGGGAAATTTTATTAAAAAAGCATTCTCCAATGTTTCACTATAGTATGAATGGTCCCTTTATATAATATGAGGTGACCATAAAGAATACAACATAATTGGAAAATTAGTTAAACTATTTCATCAATTATTTCCAACAATTCTTCCCCAACAATCTCCTATGATCCACAATCTCTCCATGATTTTATCAACAATATTCATCCCTATATTCACTCAATTCTCTCCATCTCCTATTACTACGTAGAGTTTCTAGAGTAAGTCTAGCACATTACAATAATCATATTATTAATCATTACAAGTAGGAATTATTTCATCATGTTCCCCTCTTAATGACCATTTTTCATTAAAGTGGTCCCTTTTCTCTTCTAGGTTTTGTACCTTCCTCGTCAATTTTCTTCATCTTCAATTCTTCCACAATCTTTGGTCTTTTCATTCTTCGTTCTCAATCTTCTTCATCCTGCACATACAAACATAAACATTTGTTGAATTCCATATAAAACGATAGCCATCCACCATAATACATGGGTCACTAGCCATTATATAGGTCGATTCACTAGGAAAATCCTCCTCATACATGGTTCATCAATCATTCGTCCATCACAATTCTTCATTCTGGTACATGTTACCCCTCTTGCTTCACCATCATCATCATCCCGATCTTGGACTTTGAACATACTTATAGCCATGCTCTTGATGTTCCTTCATCATATGCTTAAGATATGAATCCAATATGTAGTATCCATTTGTCAACTATCATATATACATGGAACAACTCCTTGGTTATATGGATGTTCACAAAAATGCTTGATTCTTAAATTGTGTATGAAGCTCTAATTTTCATTTTTAACTCTTTGAAATTTCTATGAAGAAAATATTAACAACTTATCTTTTATGAAATTGATTTAATTTTAATGTATGTATTACCCATCATATGATTACATTTGAAATTAAATGGTATGTTTATTATTAGTTTCTTTAAAATTGCAATTTAGTTATTTTCTAGTTACTTAATTTTTAATGTTGTTAAAAATTGGATGAGTAATATTGTTTTATACTAATTGTTTTTATGAAGTGTATGAGAAGTTTATTCTTGTTAATTGAAGGATCCATACTTTTTCAACTTTTCATTATAAAAGGGTTAAATGAATATATACCCCTCAACTTGAAATTAAGATTATCCTTTAAATATGATCAAACCTTAGTGTATTTTTTTTTAGTGAAATACTTTTGTCTTTTAACTTTACTTTTATTGTTCAAGTAAGATTGTCTTTTAACTTTACATTTTATTTTTCTAAATTACATTAGTATATTAAATAAAATTTAGAGAAGTTTTAATTATTTTTATTTATTTTAATGAAGAAATGGTAGAGAATTAAAAATATGAAATGTTAAGATTGAAATATGTGTATCAAAAATAATAATTTTTCCTCCCAACTACAAAAGTCCATCCAATTGGCATATATAAATATATATTAAAATTAAATATTAATGTAAAATTAGAGAAATATATACATAAATTTTGAGTCCTTAAAAATTTAATTTTAAAATAGATTTAGTCTAATCTACTTTAATATTATTACTTTTATGTTGTAATAATTAATTTAATTATTTTAATTAAAATTTAGAATTTTCCGTTAAATGTCCTAGATTTGAAATTTTGTTTACACAATAACATAATATTCCTTACAAATTACCATAATACTTTTAAAACTTTTATTAAAAATATACATTAATTTTTTTTTATATCTATTAAAGATTAATAAATTATTGCAAATTACCATAATACTTTTTAAACTTTTATTAAAAATATATTTCAAACTTATTTATATCTATTAAACATTAATAAATTATTATATAAAATATTTGTTTATACATATAATTTTTTTATAACATCATAAATTAATTTTTTTATTAAAAAATGCTTTTCCATATAATTTATTTAAAGTCAATCCATAATAATAATTGTTACATTTTTTTTCTTTTTTTTTTCAATATGAGCACTCCACCACCTATTCCAAAAACTCACCCTAACAAGGGGAGGCCCCCCAAAATTACTCTAGAGATCCTTTACGATTATATGGAATCAGTAGAAAAAAAAAGAGAAGAGAGAGATGTCAAAATCCAAATAGAGTTAGAAACATTAGAAAAAAGGAGTGAAGAAAGAGACGTAAAACTCAAATATGATTGATAAAAAAATCAAAGATACCATTCAAACTCAAATAGAGGATAGATTCTTAGGGTTCAAGAGGGAATTGTAGATAATCAAGGATATAATTCAAGAAATGGAAAAACATAAACAATCAACCCAAGAAGGAGGGGTTGAAGAAAATCACAACTTGAGAGATAGGATTAAATATCTAGAAGAAAAAGTAACTAACAATTTGACCCTCAGTAGTATGGAAAACAAATTGGATATCAAACCCATCAAAGAGGAAATGAATAAGTTAATCGAATTGGACCATGAACATAACAAAATATCCTTGAACCTCATAATTTTTGGTATAAAAGAACAACAAGAGGAGGATACACTGGCAATAGTAAAAGAAGAATTAAAAAATAAATAAAAAAATTGATACAACTTACCTCATAGAAGCAAAGAGGCTAGGAAAAATAATTGATCACAAAGATAGGTTGATCCGTGTTAAAGTAAGTTGTAATGACCATAAATATAGCATACTTAGTAAATCTCTGAGCTTAAAAGAGTTGGAAATATTTATAAATGAAGACCTCATTCCTGAAGACCAAGATGAATTAAGGAAGGAAGTTCAAAAGGTAAAATAATCTAGGAAAGAAGGAAAATGAGAAATAATTAGAAATCGAAAAGCTATTGTTAGGGATAGAGACCAGAAGGATAATAATAAATAGGAATTTGGGATAGTTGGGATCCTTTTCTGGAATTGTCGTGACTTTCCATGGCGCAAAGGTCCTATGATAAGTTGGATCCTGAGTGGTATTGATATTAGTTGTCTAGTTGAAACTTGGGAGCATGAGGAGTCTAAGGTCCCTAACATGGAAGGATTTTTCTTGTGATCGACATGGAACAAAAAATCCCACTGTAGAGGGATAGTCAACTTCATAAGATTGACCCTCTTAATCAATACATTTGGATAGGAATTTCAGACACCAATGCTAAGATGTATATAGAAATTTGTTATTTTGCACCTAATAATTATACTTTTTATAAGAAAAATAATCTAGATAAAATTTGTCCCTATAATAATTTAGAACAAGATATTTATAATTTTAAAAATGAAGGTAATATCCTCCTGCTAGGAGACTTTAATGGTAGGACTACAACTAAACAAGCTACTCTTTTAAGCGATGACTCCAACCATAATACTTTATGGCTAGATGAGGACCTTGTTTTATCTAATAGCTACAAAAGAAGTTATGAAGACCTAATTGAGAATTTGTTTGGTATTGAGTTGGTCGAGTTCTGCAGCTCTCAAGACCTAATAATTAGCAATGGAGTAATGAAGTGGCCAAACTCCAATCAATTGATATGTATTCATGGGCTAGGTAGTAGTGTTGTAGATTATGTGATATCTGATATCCCCGTTTCCAACCAAATAACAACTTTTGACCTTTTAAATGACCATGAGCCTCACTCTCATCATAAACCTTTAACCCTAATTCTAAAATTCTCCATGCATAGGAGCACCATTGAAGAGAATTTTGATAATCAAAGGAATTTGCGCTTTGACAAAAGTAAAGTTGACATTTTCTTAAAGCATTTAAATAGTAAATTAAAACTCCTAACTT
>SNQJ01S0074184.1:21759-37423 GCA_010110895.2 Picea sitchensis | reverse complement strand
TTTCGAATCGGGCGATTAGGAAAATGTACGCTCTTGATTAGTAGAGTAGATTGCATTAGGATTTACGGTTTAGATCTGCTTGTGTATTGGGAATCTGGAGGGAAGTATATTTTAACTTCAGTCGGTGATGATCTTGTGGGATTAAATGGTTTTTTTTTCTTATTTTACTTACGCCGGCAAAATTGGGGTATTTTTCATTGTGGTAAAAACTTTAATGTGTGAAATTCTGATAAACCCTAGCCTCGTATTGCCTTTGTGTCTCCATCCCCAAATTTTTTCAACTATGCCCTGGTTTTTGTCTTATATAATCCTAGCTCGAGTTAGCGCCTAAACCTCGGCGAATCCACTCTGATCGTTCGTGACTAAATTTTTTTTTTTACCTCTGTAACTACTGTACTAGTGCCATTCCATCCGTACCTAAAGTTCTGAAACTTGAATAGGGATCTCACGTAGCGAATTCTCCTTAGTTTTGACAAAATAACTCCCCTTGACGTAGAGTCTGCAGCCGACGCTTCCAGTAGGGTAACGAATTGTATTGATACTCAACCCTTTTCACATCTAATACCTGGATTGTATTCACAATGTTACACTTTTATTTGGGATATCTCTTAACTACTATGAATGCGACTTCACTTAAACTCTGTTTCGTTTTCTTGTGTTTTTACATAACGACATTGGCCCTTAACCCGTGCCTGAACACTACCATTTTATTGGGGTGGTGATTCATCGATCTTGGTGAGAACGCCCTTCCCCATGGACTCCCTTGACGCTCTATGTGCATTGGTTGCTCGTCCCTTGACACTTGTGATGTCAGTGTGTTGTGCACGATTAATCTGGCGCTTGATTAACAACTTGATGCTACTGCACACGGGATTAATTCGTTGGTTAAAACGACGCCTCCTTGTGAAGGAAGAGTACCATTCGCCTGTTTCCCCAATGCTTAATTGATGTGTAAGTCCTTTTAAGTTTCGTTGTAACCAAAAGGGAGATCACGATTCAGCTGGGTGAACATACAAACCGCCTGTGTGAACGCCTTTGTGTGCCATGTTGAGTATATGTTGAGTGGTTATAGGCGCATTTACCTCCTTCATGCTGACTGGTTGCTACATCCACGATTTTCGTGTTCCCTTTTATGGAGGGTTGTGTTGGGTTAATGGCGTCGGTTTGAGGGCCATTAAATGGGCACGTTAAGCCTTAAACTTTGTAACCTGTGTTTTCCCTCTTCTTCCTCACCAGAAAATGTGTAGTTCTTCTGGACGGATCGGTGTTGTTGTGCGCTCCTTTCTAGGGTGAAAGAACAGTCTGGCGCGTTGTATGAATGGTGGGGTTGCAGCCATGAAGACCATGACTTCCTTTCATTGACTGTGCCTTGCCTGAGACGTTCCCTTACCTGGCAGCGAATGGTGTCAACACCCATATCGCTTAAATTTTAACGCCCGGTTATCACTCATGATAAATGCCCGAAATTTCTCTTGAAATCTTAATTTTAGCATTACGTAACAGTTACTGATTTTAATAAAGAGCCTTAACCCACTTCTTTAGAGCCATTTTCGTTTTGTTCCATTGACACAATTATTATTTATTGGTTGTCCTTACATCATATTATTCTTATCATTTCTGCAAAGCCTCTAGATAACAGTGAATTAACCCGCAAGTCATTTCCTTATCCATATTACAGTTATTAATTCTTTATCCGTGTTATTATTATTAAAATTGTAAAATGGTAACTTAATAGCCAAAACGTGGTACCTTGAGAGCCTGCAAGCTGCAACTACCTTCCATTAATTTTATTGCCAAGAAAACCCTTGTAGTTAAGTAATTAATTATGATGATACCCTTTTGCATTAGGGCAGTCAAACATTGGGAGTTGTATGTAATTTTATGTCGAATAATAAATTAATATGTAGAGGAGATTCCCTTGGAAAAGCTTGGGCTTATGTGTGTTGGTAATTTTTTTCTCTACATATAAACCTTGAATCCTAACTATCTTTAAGACTTGTCTCCCTTAAGGTGATTGTGTTAAACTAGCTCTTGGAAAGATAAGGGAGTCTTAGTGTCATTCTTGCTAAGTTAACAAGTAATCTTTAAGAGATGTTTTTATGTTGGATATTGGATAATCCTTCTTTAGTTGAGAGCATTAATTTATCGATATTGATTGTAGCATATAATTAACCCTGTAATAGACTTATCTTTAATTAAATGTTACTTAATGGATTTACACTATAGATATATTGACCTTTAGTAAGTATAGAATTGAGRCATACAAGACACTTCATTACTTGTAGCGTTAATTGAGATTTTGTCATGATTAAATAATGGTTCTAAATTGTTGGCATTAGGACTACAATTATAACAATCTTGAATGATTAAACCCTTTTTCTCTCAGTATAAACTTTATTACTATATGATGGAATCGATGATCATTGACTCAGTTGTTTTAGCTATATGCATGATTGATTGTGATTGGTGGTAAATCGGATATTCTTGCACTTTGTGGTTAGAATGGTTGATTAATTTGTGATCTAATGCGCTAATCAATATTGATGATGATCGATTGATTTAGAGCTATATTATTACTGCGTGGTTAATTAAAGTTAATGTACGATGGTTAAACAGTAAGAAGTACTCTCACCCTTGGTTAAATGAAATTTGGTTGATAGAACAAATCTTAGTTAATCATTGATGTTGGTAGATTTAGCATTTTTAGTTTGGTATTGATGGTGTTGGGCGGGATGTAGACACCTCCTTGTTTCTCAGAACAGTCGCTAGCCCTAAGACCTTAAATGGTTAAAATCGATGGGAACCTGGGCATGAGCGTTGCTGATGTGTCTTGGAGGTCCTAATCATTGCAGGGTAGGATGCGCAGGTAGTCAGTTTTACTTATTGTCGTTTGATCATCGTTTATGCATGCAGTTACTTGTCATGTGTCATTGTCGTCTTGTTATGTTCATCATGGTTGCGTCTTATTCATCGTCGGGTGGCGACGTAGAGTCAAATATGATTATTCCCTTGTACACGCATGCACACACTTTGAAAAAAACACACACACAAAAAAAAAACTTTTGCACTTGTTATAAGAGTTTGGTGTCGTAACAAGGGGGTTCGTTACAATATCCACAACTATCCAACAATTTGTTCTTAAATATCTCAAGTGATCCAAATATATAATATAGCATTTGCACAGTTCATATGTTATATAATATAACATTATCACAAATATAACATTTTCTCCACCTCATCTTAATTTATATTAGGAATATGAACAACCCTCAAACCCATATGATGTAACGTGACAATAAAGGAATTAGTTAAAAAACTCAATCACATTTAAGCAATGCTAATGGGAAGTTTAAAGCAATAACATATAATCCATGTTCATGCAAGACCTTCACCTCGTTGTGATTAAAACATGGGTGTGTGAGGTTATGAATATTAAACTCTTTGTTTTGGGGATTCTAGTGCATTAAATTATATGTGGTCTTTTTGGATCCAACCATAGGGAACTTTTAATGAATCCACTTGTTTGTTGTTTTTATGAATTGATTTTTCTTGACGAACCCAACTTTTGATTGCAATGACTTCCTTGTGTGGGTTTGATTGATTATTATGAAAAGATTATGGATTTATGTTCTAGCCCTTATCCCTTTAGTCATCAGTCCTTACCTGAGCAGTCAACCAGGAGACGAATCGACAATCGTCACTTCGGTGTTTAAAGACTTATAGATTCAAATGCCCTACTTTTCTGTGCATGGATGATGAGTGAATGATAATAATTTACCTTGTTGTCTATCCCTTACTTATCTTTTTGTTGATTGATTTATGGCTAAATGTTCAGTATTTCTATCTTCTTCTTTGATCATTTTGAATGATAAACCTCTGAGTTGAATGGCAGTCCCTTGGCGAACCCAACTTCTAATTTCAATGACTTCTATGTGAGGGTTTTATTGATTATTATGAAAATATTGTGGTTTTATCTTCTGTCACTTATCTCTTTAGTCATCAGTCTGTGTTTGAGAAGTCATCCAGGATCCAAATCGACGATCGTCACTTCGGTGTTTAAAGACCTATAGATTCAAATGCCTTGATTTTATGTGGATGGATCATGAGTAAAGGATAAGAATTGTCCATGCTGTCTATGGACCCCTTACTTATATTTGAGTTGATTGATTAATGGTTGAATGTCTAGTCTTTGCACTTTCTAATGAACGAGTACCTATGCGTCTTGATTGATTAAAAGTTCGATTTACCTCTACATTTTTAATTTCTTGAACTTGGGTACATCTCTGCATTTTTATTGATAAACTATGCATTGTGGATAGATATTTAGGAGACATGTCGACACGAGATTCTCCAAACATTTCTAAAAAATGCTCTAGGTTTTCCCAAGAAGGAAGAACAAGAACTCCTTCTTCAAGTGAGACTCCGAGTGAGAAACAACAATCTCATCAATGGATATTTTCAAATGAGTCTATCAATAGATCAACTCCAAAACATGCTCAAGCAAGAACTATGGATGCAAACTTCTTATATAGGTTGCACATCAATGCTATTACACCTGAGAATGTAGGGAATACATCTGGAAAAGACAATATTTCTGGTAATTTTCTTTGATTTTTTATTTATTTTTGTTGTATTTAAATTTATGTGAGGTTAAATCTTGAAGTTACTTTCAAATGTGTGTGTAGACAATAAATTTAGAGCAAGGGATGACAATAAAAGAAAGAGTGGTTGTCATGAAGATTCAAATGTTGGTGTAGATGGTCAAGGTGGATTTAGGAGACTGTGTTATCAAGAAGCATAAGATTACATGCCTACGCCCACCTATCATTCAGATGTTGGTGAAGAACTTCTCTAGGAAGGGAATATTGAATCAATGAAGCTTGAGCGATGCTCAGGTGTTAAAAAGAGGTTGGAAAATGATTTGGTGGTCTTAGAACTCCCTCACAAGAGTAAACAAAGCTTGCAAATTGTTTTGCAATCATTGCAAAATTTTATGCATGCATATCAAAAGATGGAGCCAACAATTGACAATTTTGTCGATCTAATGAAAGTCAGAGGTGATGGGTCCTAATAAATGAGAGGCAGTAAAGATAGAGTTTCAAAAGAAGACTCAATTTCCATGTTCAATTTCAAAGAGGGCCCAAAGCGGAAGATGTTGAAGGTGCAATATTTTAAGTATGCTTACTTTGCAGGACATCTATATAACATATTTTTGGTGGAGTATGAGAAATTGTTGTGGAACGATCAGGTTCCACACTATTTTTCAAGACACTTTTTTGCAGAGTTGTTTTTTCACATGCACCCTGATTATACTAGTTTACCATCCAAATATTATGGGACTCGTAAAAGACATACATATGATCACAAATGGGCATATCAAAGTGTGGCATTGTCGAGGCCTCCACAACTTTTAGTACCTTGCCCAACATGGGAATTTGCTTCACTTTCAGAGTTGCAAGCTACATAAGAGGTTGACAAAGAGGCCAGGAATGAAATCAGGGAAAATTTGAAAACTATTTTTTATGGTGTTGATGTTGGCATGAACTGTCAGCAAACAAAATCCAATTTCTGGCCCACATTTGTTGATAAAATGGATGCAAAGTTAGATACAATGTCAGTAGAAGATGTTTTGGAGTATGAAAAATTTTGTTGGGATGGTTGGAAGAAGGTCATTCAGAGTGATGACCCTAACTGCAGATTGGTATGTGTTCTATTTAGAAACATTTTGACACATTTTATGATAGTTTAATTCTAGTTCTATATTTAGATACCATTGTCTCTATAGAAATAATCGAGTTCTTTTTTCCATTAATTGTAGTTTGGAGATATGCTAAATGAATCTCCAGTAGGTAGGGGACTTGATTCGACAAGTTTACATTTGGATGGGTTGAATCAGATATGTGTTTTCTAATAGTTGTTCAATATCCAATCTTTTGAATAAGAGATCAACAACATTTATAATTGTGAATACATTGAATCCTAGATTTAGTTCTTAGTTGTGTTGTTCATAGATCCCTATTCCATTTCCTACTACTTGGACAGGCTTCTCTCAATTCTCATTGGGAGAGTTTGAAGAGGGTGGGAGTTCACAGGTATTATTTAATGCCTTAAAATTATTTAAATTTAATGTGTTATAATCAATTAAATATAATTTTTCAAAATTTTAAATTTGAAATGTCTTATATAGACTTTTGTGGAGAAAAGAGTACTTGAGAGTGTGCTCGGGAGGGATATTGGGATTGAGGAAGTAGAGGAAGCACCCATATTGTGGAAGGATGTGTCAATTCATGATGATTCATAAATGTATGTTCTTGACTTTTATCAAATTTTTAGTTTAGCCTTTCATATTCAACGCTTTGATCAATTATTTTGAAATATATAGAACCCATAGATAAGTTTATCGTTTTCTTAAATGATGTACATTCAAACTTATTTAAGGTTAGATCATGATAAAGAGCTAATTTTTAACTTGAACATGTTTGAATATTTGAGAATAGACAATATCCCACATTAGAAAAAAAAAAGTTTCTAATTTTTTCTCGATTGCATTCCTTACTTTCTTGTCCAAGAATAGTGTAGTATGGAAAAATTTATGTTTTCTACATACAACTAAGTGAATTCCTTCTTGACAGGGTATTGACAAACTCTTAACAAAATTGGTTACTAATCACAAAAAACAACATTCAATTAGATTTACAAATAAACTCACACATATTGTATATGTGAGTTAACTCACATAATTTGAAAGAGCATTTCATTATATCTAATATGAATACATCCCATTTAAATGGTTTTTGAAGAATGACTTAATATACATGTGAAAAATTGTGTTTTCTTCATGTACATGCCAGATTATATGAGAACATCTATTCCATTGAAGAAGGAGGAGATAATTATTTTCTCGAAGAATGGTTTTTAAAATGGATATTTGTGAACTTTTTTTAGATAATAAGTAGTTTTTTGGAAAAATAACGTAATATGGAGATTTATGAGTCCTTTAGTTTGAAAGGGTATCGTATAAGAATAAAAGAGAAGTATTTAACTGCTGAGGAGATTAGTATTTTATTACTATGTAAATATAATCAGATAACATCACCTGGGATGAGAATTTCTAAAGGATTTGAGACTTTATCCATGAGGAGAATTTCACCTGAAGGATTTTGGACTTTATCCACAAGGAGATAAGTATTTATATGGAAGAATGACTTAATATGGATATTTTTGAATTTTCTTCATACACAGTTCTATATTTATTTTCAGATTATTATCTAACTCTAACTCACAATTGTTTTTACCAAGAACACAATAATGTCACCTTATCCACAAGGCGAATTTCACTTGAAGGATTTGGGACCTTATTCACAAGGATAATTTCACCTGAAGGATTTGCGACTTTATCTACAAGGAGGTAAGCATTTCATTGGAAGAATGACTTAATATGAAGATTTGTGAACTTTCTTCATACAGAGTTCTATATTTATTTTTAGATTATTATCTAACTCTGATTCAATTTTTTTGTTTACCAAGAACATAATTTTTCTCTTTAAATTATTTTAATATTTTAGATAAGATTTACAAATTGTTTAAATCATGTACTCTTAATTGGAGAGTAACTAGATCTTAAATTTGTTTAACTATGGTTGGTTATGTTGTTATTTCTTATTGTTTATTTAATATTTAGTTACAATATATATGCTAATATGTGTTATTTGTTTTTTTATTATGTTTTTTATTTTTACAAATGTCTAAATTATATTTGGTGGAAAATATGTTTACAATATATTTTGTGGGAAATAGTATGTTGGAGGATGACACTTAACTTATTTGGTATGTAAGTCAATTTTGTTTTAATCACAATTTTTGAATTTTGTATTATTTCAAATGTTTGAATTGTAAATTTTTAATTTTTGAATTTTGTTTTTTTTGTAGGTTTGAATTTCATGTACGAAGTGATATATCTTAAACTTATGCCTTAGAGTCAAGAATTTTGGAGTTAAATGTCTTAGTTTTTTATATTATCCTAAAATGGATGTGGAACTTATGTATTTTACAGTGTAACTATTCAAACTTTGATTATATATATATTTCATAATTTTGGAATTCAAAATAACAATTATTGTCTCATATTTGATTTCTCAAAATTGGTGGAAAAAAAATGACAAAGTTAATTAGTAATGAACTAATGTTTTGTATATTCTCCTTTTTACAATGCATTAAATTAAGCATCAAACTCTTAAATATTTTTTTGATATGTATTAATTTAAATGTTTTATTTTATGTTCACTGTGTACTGTCAAAAATATGATTCTATTGTCAAAAAGTGACAAAGTTAACTAGCAATGAACTAATGTTTTGTATATTCTCCTTTTTATAATGCATTAAATTAAACATCAAACTCTTAAATACTTTTATGCTATGTATTAATTTAAATGTTTCAATTTATGTTCATTGTGTACTGTAAAAATTATGATTCTATTGTCAAAAAGTTAAAAATATGATTCTATTGTCAAAAGTGCAAAGTTAACTAGTAATGAACTAATATTTTGTGTATTCTCCTTTTTACAATGCATTAAATTAAGCATCAAACTCTTAAATACTTTTATTCTATATATTAATTTAAATGTTTCATTTTATATTCACTATGTACTGTCAAAAATCTGATGATATTGTCAAAAAGTGACAAAGTTAACTAGTAATAAACTAATGTTGTGTATATAATCTCATTTTTATAATGCATTAAATTCAACATCAAACTGTTAAGTATTTTTCTTAATTTAAATGTTTTATTTTATGCTCACTGTGGACTTTCAAAAATATGATTAAGAAATATGATTCTATTGACATATCATCAAATAATTTTGGCAGAATAATTTTAGGAGATTCTAGTTACCAATGAAAAAAAATTCTATTCTTTTTAGCACATTAGCAGATTCTATTTTATTTTTTTCTAGTTACTAATGATTCTGTTGGTTACATAGATGCACTTAACCAATAAAAAAAATAAAAAATAAAACTAAAATGAAATAAATTCACAAGAGATCTGCTAAATAAATTGGTTTACATAGATGCACTTAACTAATAAAAAAAAATAAAGGAAAGATAAGCATATGAGATCATAGATGCAAACTCATAGAATGTGTTGTTGTTTAAATATATTTAAGAATATGCAAACTCAATAGATGGACAAGAGAAAAGTGAACTGTCAAACATACAAGATGTACCATTGCATATCTATTTAAGAATATATGATAGTAGACAACATGTTAAACCACGCAAAACTTATTTGAGAATATATTATGGTAGTAGAAAACACTTTAAACCATGCAAATCCTATGTTGGTATGAACTACACTAAAATGAAGAAATTTTCATGATCTACCAATTTACTTTCATAAAACTTGTGTTTGATTTTGGAAGAAGGTAACCAATGTGGAATTCAAGGGAGGAGGTATGCATTCAAGCATTGTGTTTTAGACATGCCAAGAAACAACACATACCCATTGTACAACTCAGATAACATATATGAAAGAGAATTACAAAAGGAAACCGATTTGCAGGTTATGGTTTAATACTATTCACATAAACCTACATTTTTGTAAGGGTCTTCACTTGACTTTAGACAAGGTTGTATTAATTTCCTTAACTTTATAAAAGAAAAGATCTATTAATTACAATTTAATTCACTTAACTTTAAACAAATTTTTATTAATTTCCTTATTTTTTTTTAGAGAATAGATCTATTAATTACAATTTAATTCTAATGATTAACACTTCTAAATAAATTTGCATGAAAATCAATTTAATTATTAAAATGAAGGTTCTAAATAATTTCAAATTTTAAATGTATTTATTAACTTAATAATTAGAATGGAGATATTAGTATATATATGATATTATTAGTAATGTGTTATTACAACGAGTGGAAGAGAGGTTTAAATTGTTTTTAGTTGTTAGTTCATATTAATTTAAAAAATGAAAAAAAAAAAACACCATTTAAAGAAGTCAATGCTCTCAAATCAAGGATAAAATAGATGTTCAAATTACAATAATTAGATAGAAGATATATCCAAATTAATTATAGGTAATGTTTATACAATAAAATCTTGAGATAGAAGAGATATTCAACTCTTTTTTGGTTTGTGTGTTAATGATAAAATAAAATGCTCAAAATGATGTGACAATAAAACAAAACCTTAAAATGGAAGAGATGATCAATTCTTCTTTAATTTTATCATGTAGTCCTTAAAAAAATGTTAAATCTATAAGAAATATTCACCTAAAGGTTCATATACCCTTAATAAAATAAAATCTCAAAATGAAAGATGTTTAAATAACTTTTCTTTAATTTTGCTCTTCATAAAATAAAAGCTCAAAATGAAAGAGATGTTTTTAACTTTTCTTTAATTTTGAGAACAATAATTAAAAAATATGTTCAAAATAAAAAGGATGTTCAATTCAACTTGAGTTTATATAATGCTCGTAAAATAAAATAAAAATCAGAATGAGTTAAAATTTGAAACAAGATATCATTACAATAGAAAATATAAAATATGTTTAATTTTTTTTAAAATTAATGCAATATTATTAAAATAAAATGGAAAAAAATACTATTGAAAAAAGGAAGTGTTCAATGGAAATGGTGTTTAACAATTTTTTAGTTTAAAATAAAATGCTCATACAAGAGGTATACAACTCAATTTTGATTGGTGTAATCCTCATAAAATAATTTTGATTGGTGTAATGGTTGAAAAACACAGATAAAATATGGTTGAACCATATTTTATATGTGTTTTTTAAGAATGATCTAGAGTTTTTTATACATACCCTTTTTATAAATATCGTATTTGGAAATATGTTTAAATATAGTCAAAACAAGTCATCAAAAATTGGAATATACTTTCAATGAAAAATAAAAAATTATGGAATGTACATGTGCCACTTGTTTAAAAACACCATAATTGTATTTTGTCTTCAATTATTCGTTCATGATCGACTTTGGAAATTTTCCATTTTCTAATTTTTTTTTTTTAATTGTACTTCTATTAACTTTATGCTTGCTCCACATACCAAATGACTATATTGACAACTTGTAACATCTTACTGGTAGTCTTGAAACTGAACATGAGTATCTGTTTGATAGGTTTCTTGAAAAAAATATCCTTTCAATACAATGGATCCTCTTTCATATATAAAACCGTTATCATCAAAATCTTTTAATAGCCTCATCTCTTGTTCCGTGTATCACATCAAATAATATTTCACATTTTCAGTGTTGTTTATAGGTGCAAGCATGGAAAAAACATATCCTGCAAATAATTGGATATATTGGACAACAAATAATTCGTGTTAGATTATCACACAAGTACATCTACAAGTTATTTGAAAAAATTTAAACATAAAAATTACATTCCCTACGAAGATCAGAAACTCTATCGCCATCAACTGACACTATAGTTTCATTTGATTCAATATCTTCTGAGCTTGCAAGTGGTATTTTCCATTTTACATTAAGTTCAGTATGCCTGCAAGTTTTAACATATCCTGCATTTTCGTTCTCGCAAATTTCTATGGATTTTGTGTCCTCTATGCAAACTGAACAAAAACAAGAGTCATTTCTTCTATCAAATGAAAACCCATTTTGAAAATGTTTTGTTTTAGCTGAATGTATTGTTTGTGTCTTGGGTATTGTACTAACATCATATGGGATTGATCTATTTACATCTTCGATTCCAAAATACCAAAAAAACCTTCACAAAACAAGAACTTGTTAACTTGAAATCTCTCAAAAAAATGATTGAAAATTGAATATAAATTTGAACACGTTCAAATTTATATATCATGTGTACATACATGTAACATTTATATATAGACACACCTACTCAGATCCTTTGATGGATTATATTCATGGCTTAATGACATTTTGCACCATTTAACAACTTGTTCAGCGGATTCAAATCAATCAACATGAGGGTTCAACTGATACATTTGAAGTGTTTGTTTGATACATGCCCCTGCACCATCCTGCTCTCTTTTTTCATGTCGAGTCTCAAAAAAATTTCAACAATGTGTAATGTGTAATGTTTATAAAGATGACATAACCAATAGAATGACCGTGAAGATTTGAACTGACCTGCACACCCATTTGACTATATCCAATGTCGATCGAATATGATTTCTCATTCTTTCAATGAATCAAAAATTCATCAAAAAAATGTTGTACATAATGTGTGTCGTGTGCTCGATCATCACTTATATAAAAATAACATTCTTTAATAACATGTTGATCTTCGTTGGCTTTTTCTATGTTATCAAAAATCCATTGAGCATGTCTAATAGAACATGGAAAAATATCGTGACTTGATCATAATGATAATATTCTCTCTGTATTTCGTTTTGTGCAGTGAATGTGTAATTCTCTGTAAAATCAACTACAGACAAAATTGTCCCTCGTAGAAACACTTCACAGGACTGTTTGAATTTTAGATCTTGCCATCGAGCTCTATGTGAATGCTTGGTGTATTTATAGATTTCTTTNTTTTGTGCAGTGAATGTGTAATTCTCTGTAAAATCAACTACAGACAAAATTGTCCCTCGTAGAAACACTTCACAGGACTGTTTGAATTTTAGATCTTGCCATCGAGCTCTATGTGAATGCTTGGTGTATTTATAGATTTCTTTCTCAAACTTCTTAAAAAAATCTATCACACAGATTTTATGTACCTTCAAATCAATCCTTTTAGAAATAACATTTGAAGAATTTTGAGTCGTGTTGTTCATATATTCATATATCTTTCAATTGACTCTTACATTAGAAAATGATTGATCAATCATATCAATATGATACTTTGAACAAAACAAACTTATATTTCCACAACGATCACATTTCTTTCCACGAACATATTTTTTTTTTGTAAAATAAATCATCATCTTCTCTTTTACATAGAATTTTAGATACAAAAACACGGAATGTGGAAGGAGGCAAGCCTAGCCATAATTTTTTACCAAAATCCAAATAAGTGTCGTAATACAACTCAAATTCCACATGATAACGACAACAAAAAGTGTCAGGAATAATGATGGGTTTAAAAAACCATGGTTTTTGTTGCACAAATGTATTGATAGAAATTTTAACTTCTTTGTGTTCTTCTTTGAACTTACTGAACAACTCTATTTGCGTCATTGGCAATATATGTTTTGGATGTTCTTCATATTGTTTCCATGCTATTCTTCGTCACAACACATCCCTTGTATGTGGTGAAACATGAGATTCTTCCAACCAACAATTATGGGTCAATTTTTTAACATTTTATGCAAGTCTATCTTTGTAGGGTTGTCTAAAAATCACTGTCTAACAAGCCAATTCATTATTTACATCTATTTGCAATCGAAATTTTCTATGTTTGTGCAATGTTTTTCTTGACGTTTCCATCATTTTTTCCATGTGTCATGTCAAAATATCTTGTATATTGCTAGATGAAACAAATGTTGTTTGTATCGGTCTATGTGCAACACCGACATCCTCTTTTCGAGATTTTCCAAAATCTTTTAATACACTAGTTATATGGTTAAAGAGATTATGTTTCACCTTTGTATCCTTTGTCGACTTTTGAATACCTAATAATGATGTAGCTTCTTTTAAATTTCTTGACTTCATTAGACAAAGTAAAAGTTGAGCTTGTGTTGTTACTAATTCATCTTTGAAAAAAATATTATACATATTCTTAGTTCGATATCTTATATAATGGTTAGCTTTTTTCTTCCCAAATTTGTGAGTATCAACATTTTTTAATATTTCATCATCAATGTTGATAGATTCTCCTGCATATTTCAATTTAAAGTTTATATTAAAAAACATAACTCGAACAAAAATTCACTAAATTATATATACTTGAGTGTTCATCTTGTATTATCTAAATTTATGTACATACCTATAGGTGATTCATTTTCTACATCAATTTATGTTTCAACATCTCTTGCTTCAATTTTGGATTCAACATCTTCTTTAACATTATGAGATAAATCTATTTATGTTTTTTGAAAAACATCAAATTGTAATTACAATAAATTATATTATTTACAGTATTTTAAATTTGAATTCTATACTTTGAATTATGTACTTTCTGAATATAGTACCAATGTGTGTCGTGTGTTCGATCATGATATGTGCATGCATACCTAGTTGAACTTCTTCTTGTCGAAAATATCTATTGACATTATCATTGTTTCTTTCTTCAATATTTGCACGTTCTTGTTTCTTTCTCTAATAAAGCTCTTTCCTTTGTTCGATTTGGCGAATATCATCTCGAGTGCAATCAAATTTTCTCTTGCGCAAACTTTTTTTTCGCATGACTTTTATAGTTATGTGTAAAAGATATTTTGAACAAAGACTTCATCTTGAAAAAATGATCAACATTTATATTTCAACATATAAACTATTATTCCAATAAAAACTTGAACAAATATCAATTACCTTATTCAACAAAAACCAAAAAGATGATTTAAAACTTTGTTTAGGTGCTCTAGAAACCCATCATGTATTGATATCGATCCTCCAATTAAGCCTATGGAACAAAGGGAAGAAATAAAGAAAGAAAATAATACAGTTGCAATCAGTAATAGAAATGATTTGAAATCCCTATCCCCGAGCTTATATATATCTGTCCATCCGATGAATTGTGTTAAATGTGTTCAGTCGAACGCCTATTCATACAATTTGACGCGAAATGAAACGATACGATGTGTCTTTTCATTTCTTCCGACCGACGGAATTCGCTCAACAACCTTTCGATTGAAAGAAGGTTTTTTCGGCCGGAAACCTTGGAAACCGTTCAATCTTGACGGTTTTCATTAGAGTTTTGTCTTTGAGCCAAAATAATAGTTTTTCAGCTGAAAGATTATTTCGACCGAAAATATGAAATTGAGATTGAAAACAAAAACCATAGAATTTCCCCAAGCTTACCTGAACTTCGGAGGTTATGGACTCCTGCAAATACTCAGGATTTGGTTTCGAAAATGACACCATCATTTCGAAAATTGAATCTACTTTTAATTCCTATAATTTGTTTTCATTTTCTTTATTTTTATCTAATTTTATTTAATTTAAAAAAAAAACACTACATAATATTTTTAGTAGACATTATGATTCGGTGAAATAAAATATCGGTATCTCTAAAAATATATAGTGAAAAATTTAGAAAAAAAATATATTCATAATCCTTAAACTGTTCTTTTCAAAAGGGTATATTTAGATTTTAGTTTTAAGTAAAAATTAAGATAGATACAAGTTGTAGAAAAACATGTGTTTAAAATCTGCAATCTGCAACATTTTCAGCTTGGTCAACTTAAAAAAATTCTAGAAATTATAATATTCATCCGTTAGATTCAAAATAATAGTCATAATAAAATAGAGTCTCTTTAGGTTGTTGCAATATATTTCGTTTCTTAAAAACATAAGTTTAATAGTAGACACAATGTTGTAGGAAAACTTAACTCATTATCATTCCTTTCATGTTTAAGGAACATACTGTTAAACAATTGTCAAATTGACATATCAAATCGTGATAAAACAAAATTGAAAAATAGTCATTGGAAAACTAACAAAATTCTTCACAAATTTTGTTTTTACTATAAAGTAAATATCTAAATAAAAAACATACTTTTATATG
>SNQJ01S0074183.1:53474-63807 GCA_010110895.2 Picea sitchensis | reverse complement strand
TTCCCCTCTTTCTTATGTAGGATGCCTCACTTGATTTTTCATTTACATATTTCCTTTTTCTTATGTAGGTTATTTCACTCATCATTTTGTCTTCATAATCACTATCTACAAAATAAAATTATTAGAGACATAATTTCAACAATCTCCCTCTTGACATAGAATCTCAACCCTCTCGTTTCCAACACAATCTCTTGCATATTTCTTCACATCTATTCACAGAATTGTAATATGCTCCTCCCCTATTAATTCAACATCTTCTTTGTCTTCATTATTCACTCTTCAACATCTCATGCATTCACAACCATATTTATCTTTTTCTTTATAACTTTCTTCTCCTCCAACCAACATTGTTTCCATCTCTAGTACCACTTGATGCAACATAGGGTTGTGATCATAATCACACAATAAAATCTTTGATACCACTTGATGTAATAGGGAGAGACCCCCCATGCATATCAAATTCACAAAATGGAATCACACATAACATATACTTAGGAGAGAACACAATTCAATACAAACACATGGAGGATTGATATCAATACACAACAAAACTTCCATAAGCTAATTAGCATAGTTTTATTAGAATCAATGGCTAGTGCTCTCAATCCTATTTAAAAATTAATGGAGATACAAAGGCTCATATTACATCAATATCATCAGTATTTAATCCATGGGGTTTTCAGATGATTTATATGTCTAAATCCTGTTACATTTAATTATCAATCTGGAAGTTCGTAAACTTGTGAAATGTAAACATTGTAAGTGCAGAATTAGATTATTTGCAGTATGATCTACCTAAGATGCTTATGTAAAATAAATGAAGATAAATGAATTTAACCAATCACACCACACTTCATCAATAAAAATAAAGCTTAATCATTCTTGACAATTGTCATGTAATTGAAAGACCAATCATGTATGAATTAGGCACATCTTGTTTCCATAAATCATTGCTTAAAAGAAAACTAATCTGTAAAAGTAAAAGATTGTTCGTGAAATCAAATAGATGAATTAAATAAAGACATATAAAATGAAGTAAAACACCACCATGATATATTTGGACTAAGCTCAATTATCCCAGGAACAAGATAGAAAACGACTCTACAACATTGTAAACTAAATCAAGACATACTATTAATAGAACTAAGGAATAAAAAATTATGTGGAGAAATTCCAAAAAAATTATTTTTTCCATCATAATATGGACATATGATCCAAGAGTCCTCTCATTGGAATGGAGAGATCACTCTTATTTATACAAAAACTAATGTAACCAATAATAAACTCAAATCCACATACCTTTTATGTGACATCCCCAACCCTCAAACTCTGTTGGATAATGCTACAATATCGATTGTATATTTTCTTTTTTTCTCTGAAACCAATTTGTGACATCCCCGACCTTAAACCAATAGGCCAGGACATGCCACTGAATAAATTTCATGCTCTGATATCATATATATTTATAAACATATCTATCTAATGTAATTTAAACAATTATAACATTTTGTTCATACACTTGTTCATGTGGAAACAACATTAAGACATGCATGAAATATTTACAGACAATTCTAATAACATTATAAATTGATTTCAAGATACACATCATACAGAGAACAAATATTTGGTACTTATATTTTAATATATGACCACCAACTACATGCAGACCTTCCACGAACCTACCAGCCTTAGACCACGCCGCTCATCACGCTTAGTAGTGGGTCACCCACAAGCTGGGACTAAATTCCACCGAGAAATGGATTCCTAAGCTTGGAAAGGACAATAGGAAAGTCTCACATATCAATAGGAAGTATTTTCTCCTAGGAGCCATCTCACACTAACATCCTACAAGCTCTCATTCCCCACATGCTTATCCCACCCCAGGAAGTGTGCCCTGTCTCTGCTCAACAGTACTTCAGTTGCCCCACTTCCCTTCCAGGGCTTCAGCAATAGGTTGGGCATGAATTCTCACAGCACTATAGTTTTCGCTGGGCTCCCTTTGGGAAAATCACTTCCCCAACAACCTCTTTCACCTTGAGAGAGTTTCTTATAGGCCTGAAAACCTGCCTCTTCAAACTAGCTCCTAAGTTAATTCGAGTAAGGGTGATGGCAACAAAAAATATCGATATAGAATAGATGATGGAACCAAGCCACGCTCAGTCAAGGAACTGCATTGGAAGCAACAACAAACTGTTAAGGCACGGTACAGGCTCATGAAAAGTAGAGGTGTGTTGTGCTTCACAAGAAAAGTACGGGATTGCTCAAAGTGCATGTAGGTTCCAGAGGTACATGAATGATGCAGAGGTCGACGATGGAGAGGATGGTTCAGTGCATGAATCAGTGGGGAGTATGGCAGACTTGCGATAATGGCAACGATCGTGAGAGTGGTGAGCCAACCCCCAATGAGCTCACTTTCCCACTTTAAAACTGCATGTGCCCAAGTTAACACATGTCTTCCTGAAGTTGCATGAACTCCACTTAACACTTGTTCCGTTTCCCCATGAACTTAGGACAACATAGGTTATGGCAAACCTTAGCCTCTAGGAAATAATAATATTATATTATTCCTTTAGAGGTAATCCCTCTAGATAGCCCCTATTCCTAGACACTTATCCCCTTCCCTTACCCTACCTAGTGGAGCTTAGTCCCCCATAACTCTTTCTTTATGATCGGTCTACACGCAGCGGTGTAATTTTATTAATCATGTGAGTATTTACATATACAAAATTTGGCTCATTGGCCTTAACATCTAGGCTCTTCAGCCTAATAAACACATAAGTTTTCCAACTTACAAACACTTGGCTCACTAGCCTATAAAAATAATTACAATTTAGCAGGGGCTCGACCTTGGGGTGTTATGATCCCCTCCCCTTATTTTTTCACTGCCCTCAATGAAAATTATTTACACAATAATAACAAGATTCCAAAATATTCAAAAAGATGTGGGTAATTTTCCCGCATAGCATATTCATGCTCCCATGTTGTGTCCTCATGACCATACCAGGTCCACTGGACTTTTACAAGCCCTATGGCTCAATTCCAGAGATGTTTTCTTTTTCGGTCTAGTATGTGCACCGAATGTACATGAAAAGTGCTTTCTTTCTCCACCTGAATCACATTCTAATCAATAACATGATTAGCATAAGGTATATATTTCTTAAGCAATGAGACATGAAATACACTATGTATAGTCATAGATGCAGGAAATGCAAGCATATATGCTACTGGACCAATCCTCTCTAGGATTTCAAACAACTCATAATAGAGAGATACCAACTTTGAACAATTTCCCAACTTCAGGGAACTTTTGTTGGCTTTCACCTTCAAGAAAACATTATCCCCTACTTTAAATTCCTTGTGAGTTTTGTTCTTATTAACATATATTTTCTGTCTATCTTGGTAAACCTTCAAATTCTGCTTAATCTTCAACACTTGCTCTTCCATTTCCTTGAGCAACTCTGGCCCAACCACTGCCCTATCGGCTAGGTTGTCCCAACTTACTGGGGTGTTGCACTTTTTTCCATAAAGTGCTTCAAACAGGCTCATCTTCAGTGATGCTTGATACCCATTGTTGTAGGAAAATTCTACCAAGTGTAGATAATCTTCCCATTTAGATGGTTTGTCCATCACATACATCCTTAGCATATCCTCTATGACTTGTTTCACCCTTTTTGTTTTCCCATCAGACTCAAGATGATAAGTTGTGATGAAGTTCAGATTTGTTCTGAACCCTTTGAATAAACCCTTCCAAAACTCTGAGGAAAACTTTGGGTCTCTGTCAAACACAATTGTCTTGGGTATGCCATGCAATCATGCTACTCCCCTCATATAAATATCAGCAACATTGGTTTCCTTGTGAGTAACCTTCATAGGAATGAAATGGGAAGCTTTAGTAAGCTTGTCTACCACCACCATGATTGCATCATGTTGCTTTCTTGTTCTAGGAAATCCTATGATGAAATCCATTGTCACCACTTCCCACTTCCACTGAGGAATGGGTAATGGATGAAGTAACCTAGCTGGGTGTCTATGCTCGGCCTTGACCCTTTGACATTCTAAGCATTCAGCTATGTATTCAACAATATCCTTCTTCATGTCGGGCCAATAATATTGGCTATTGACTGTTGAAATTGTTTTATGATATCCTGGGTATCCCACATAGGGTACATTGTTCATTTCTTTTAAAATTGCACTCCTCAATTCAGGATAATTGGGTACATAAACTCTATTTCTGTACAAGAGAATTCCATCAATTCCCAATGCATAATCTTCAACTTTCTGCTGCATTTTACCTTGCTGAAATTTTGTTATGAATTTCATATATTGCAAATCTGATTTTGCAGCCTCTAAAATTCTATCTTTCAAATCTGATTGGTACATGCTAATGTTTGTAGCATGCAACTCATGCACTCTTCTGCTGAGTGCATTAGCCACTTTGTTCTCTTTCCACTTGATATGGTTTATATCAAAGTCATACTCACAGAGGAATTCTAACCATCTGCTTTGCCGGGCATTTAGAGTTGGTTGATCAAATAAATATTTTAGGCCATTATGGTCTATCCTCAGCTCAAATCCCTTTCCCATGAGGTAATGCCTCCACTTCTTCAAAGTGTGCACTATGGCTGCCAACTCCAAATCATGAGTGACATAAATCCTTTAATGCTCTTTCAATTTCCTGGACTCGAAACATATTACAAATATGTTCTGACTAAGGACTACTCCAAGTCCTTCTTTGCACGCATCTGTGCAAACCAAGAAATCTTCATTCATATCGGCAATCCCTAAAATTGGAGAACTAGTTAATAATTGCTTCAAGTGTTGGAAACTCTTTTCACAATCCAAGGTCCACTAAAACTTCACACCCTTCGTTTGCAAGGAAGTGATTAGGTGTGAAATATTTGAGAATCCTTCAATAAATCTCCTATAGTAGCTTGCAAAGCCCATGAATTATATGACCTTTGTCACATTCTTTAGTGCTGGCCATTCTCTATTGGCTTATATATTCTCAAGATCCACTGCTATCCCATCCTATGAAATGATATGCCCCAAATAATGGATTCGATTTTGGTAAAATGAGCACTTTCTCAATTTGGCATACAATTGATGCTCTCTTATCACTTGTAACACCATCCTCAAATGATGCTCATGCTATTATTCTGAATTGGAATATACAAGGATGTCATCTAAAAATACAATGACAAACTTGTCCAAATATTCTTGGAAAACACCATTCATTAGGAACATGAAAACAATTGGTGCATTTGATAACCCAAATGGCACCACTGTGAACTCATAATGACCATACCTTGTCCTGAAGGTGGTATTGTTGATATCTTCCTATTTAATCCTTACCTGATGGTATCCTGATCTGAGTTCTATCTTTGAAGATATCCTTGCATCCTTCAACTGATCGGAGAGATCATCAATCCTTGGTAGAGAATACTTGTTCTTTATAGTCACTTTGTTAAACTGTTTGAAATTGATGCACAAACTCAATGTCCCATCTTTCTTCTTTACGAAAAAGACTAGGGCACCCCAAGGTGACACACTTGGGCGTATATACTCCTTCTTTAGAAGTTCTTCAAGCTTCATTTTCAATTCCTTCAACTCTGGTGTACTCATTCTGTAAGGAGTCTTTGACACTGGAGATTCTCCAGGCACCAGATTTATAAAGAAATCAATATCTCTCTTTGGGCATAGTCCTTGTACCTCCTTGAACACATCTTCAAAATATTCCAGGACTGCATGGTCCTCCAGATCTGGCACCTTATCCTTAGGTTCTTCTTCCATATGGGCTGCAAATATTTGACACCCTTTTCTGTAACATTTCTTCAGCTGCATTGCTGAAATTGCTCTGATGGTCATTTCCCTAGGAATTCCTTCCACTTTCCTTAGGCTCCCTTCCTCATCCAAGAAAGAAAATTCTTTTTTATAACATTCTAGGATAAGATGATTTTGGTCCAACCAATCCATCCTAATTAGACAAACATAGGAACCTAAAGGCAATATGTTCAAATATTCCCTTGTTCTCAGTCCATTCATGTCCATAAGACATGACTTAACCATCTCATTAACTTTTCTTTTGGCTCCAGTAGCCAGTTGCAGAAACCAATATTTTCCATGCTTGTTTCTTGGAAAATGAGAACTTTCCACTATCTTAAGATCTATATAACTATGACTAGCTCCTAAATCAATTAAAATAGTAATGGTTTGGTTGTTGATAATACCTTCCACTTCAATCATATGTGACTGATACTCTGCTTGCTTGTTGTCCAGGGATGCATAGATCCTGGATACACTTATGCCCATGTCCTCCACTATTTTAGCTCACTGAACATTGTGAACATCTCTCATTTTGTCACTTATGTGAGGACAATCTCCAAACATATGATCTCCTTTACAACCCCAACATTGAATAGGTGGTTTCCTTGGCCTTTGACCACTTGTCTCAATCGTTCTGGGTTCTCTAGAAGTTGGTTGTCCCTGAAGATTATTTATGAAGAATGGTGGCTTAGTTACCTTCTTCCTCTGATCCATCTTGAATTTCTTCTTGTCTTCCCAAGATTTTTGTAAAGTTGGTATTGCTTTGTGTTGATCATATAGGCACTTAGCTCGCCTTATGGTCTCCTCCAATGTTTTGGGATCATCATATTGTATTTTTTCACTGATGAATGATGGAAAACCACTCAAATACCTCTTAATATTAACTGTCTCATCCTTGATGAAAGGAACATACTCTCAATCTTGAGTTCAAATAACTCTTTCATTTTCTTATCATTGTATCTCTTAGTCAAGTATTTATTTTCGAAATATTTCTTGAATTCCCTCCGAGTAACATTTTTCTCTTTAATGTATTGTACCTACACAAATTGATCCCACTGTTGGGCTTTAAAGATTTCCTAAAAATAACCTTATCCTGACATTAATTTTAACAACCGAGGATTCATCTTTTCTCTCAAGATTGTGAGAAAAATCTATGCAGATAAGTGATAGAGGTTTAAATCCTGTAGATAGTTCAGTTACCTCAAATATGGGTCTATCTAAATTATTGTAATAATCAAGTTATTCACACATTAAATACGAACTCTGAAACTAATAACTCAATCAACATAAAATATATTCTGAGCAATATCACACCATGAAACAAAACATCAATTTATTATTGAACTTCTTCATCTATCCAAGAAACAATAATTTAATCTACAAAAACACTAATGAATCAATCTCTCAAAGAACAATGATTAATTAACTTGTTTGAAAGGAACAACAATCTATTGATATTTAAGAAGGAACAACAAATTCAAATTAAACGAAAGGAACAACAAATGTGAATTTAGTGAAAGGAACAACAAATGTGAATTTAATGAAAAGAACAAAAAATGAGAAGTTAATGAAAATAATCCACAAGCGATAAATTGACAGCAAACGGGAATGGAACATCAATCGATAATATCCAAACAGAACATCTACTCTCTGCGAATGGAATAACACAACCAATTCATAAAAGAATAAACACATTAATGAATCTATTATAACTGTTGAAGGGAATATCAAATCACAGAATTATAACATAATCGATAAGATTACAGATAAGACAATAGCTCCTGTCAACTGGGCCCATGGTCTTCAAAAGTTACTAATATGAAAAACTAAGTACGTGGAAATGATCAAAATGCTTGAAGCTTCCATTAATTCCATAATTGATAAGTCATTTACAACTGGATTGTTGTACAGAGTGTCAACAATTAAGAGATCCAAATTCTGGTATCCCTCTTTACCATTCAATCTTCTTTATATATTACAACAAGACAAGTAAATTAATTTATCCCGAGGATCGAGAGATCCTTAGGATTGCTTTTATTATTTATGAATATTGCAAGATAAAAATTCAATCTTTCTTTGAATTTTTTTGTGCCTGATTTCTTCGATCTCCAATGGTCTGTGGATCTTCATGATCTTCTTGATCATCCTCAGTTAACAACAATTGTCCATTTTTGCATAAAATCAAAGCAATTCAAATCAAATCTTAGAAAATATCTAATATCTTTTAATATTATTTCCTAAGAGATTTTTAATCATTTTCTTCCCTAATTACTTCAAACTAATAGAAAAGTAAACAAAGAATATATCATAAACCAAAGTAGAAAGGACAATATTTATACCTTTTTCTTACCCCAACATACTCCCCGACTTACCTTTTTGCATGTCCTCATGCAACAAGAGATTTCATATGCAAGGAAGTGATACTGAAGGGTGGAGAGGTCTCTTCTCTAGGCCTCTAAAACCCATGCTTACCTTTAAGCTCTTCAAAAGTAGCTTCTTCCTTTTTTTATGGATTTCATAAACACTCTGATAACCCTTTGGAGGATACCAAATAATGGGGGGATTGTACCTACATCCAATCCAGGAAGGCCCTTCTTCCATGATCATCTTGGCATACCTTTCTAATGGATGGGGGCTAAAGATTCCACAAACTTATCCCTCTTCATAAATTCTCTATGTTGCATAATGGTGTCAAAGGGTTTAGAAGGTTCTCCTCTAACCCATAGGTCTAGCCCATTTTCTCTTTTCATGAATACCTTATGTTACTTGGCCCATCCGAGTTGATTTTTGGCAAAATATAAAAAGGCATGAAACTGGATATCCCCGGTGAATGGATTGGGGTTCTCATCTTCGTTTTCTTCTAGAATGAAATTATGAAGATATAATTCAAACAAAAAGTATTTTACTACATCTTCTTGTTCTTTGAAACACAAAACAAAATCACAGACAGTGGTAAACTCAGAAGGTGTTCCTTCCCTAATGGATTTCACTTTTAAGTTACAATAAAAATAGGGCATAATTATTAGTAGGGGCCCTGCAAGCTAATATACCAGAATAAATAGAGAAAATACTTTTGATTTTCTCCAAAGCTCCATCAAGCTAACCCTGCACCTTCTTTACCTTTTCTTTTTCTTTGTTGAGATCGGCAAAGGTTTCGTTTTTAGTTGTTGACATGGCTCAAAGTTGTCTGAAAACTTTCGGATTCTCTGTTACTGTCACCATTTCATTTCAACATTGGGATAGGGTCTGTTGGGATTGTTCCAATCATGCTTCCAATATTCTACTAGTGGCATCCTATTCAGGGGAATGAAGCACCTCTTCAGTCTAAACAATTTTTTCTACTATTACTGGAGCATCTATCTGATTTTTGTTTCAATTGATTCCAAGGGAGCAAGAAAATCTTTTTGTGTTTCAACAGAGTTAGTGTAAATTTTCCTTCTAGGCATTGGATTTCTTCCCTGTATTCTAACCCTCCTATATTTCTTCTTCTTATGGGTTCTTTCAGAATGTTCCATATGCTTCTTAAGTTGTCTAATTTTATCCTTCAATCTTCCAACCTTTTGTTTTAAGACCTTTATTTTCTTTACCCTCTTCCTCAATGTCTTGTTTTCATGTTACAGTTTTTTGATTCTGTTATTGCCTTTTTCTATTGTTTCTTGATATCCAAGGGGAATTTCAAGGTCTTCCCTATATTGATCAATTAGAAATTCATTCCCTGTATCCTTTGGGAACTCTTGTTTCTCTAAAGGATTGTTCTCTTTGAACTGAGGCTCTGGATGTTCTGCTACATCAGGATATTCCCTCATAGGAGAGGATGGCATTTTCATATCAGAAATATCAAAGACAAAGTCTGAAGGAGGAGAGGTTGGATATTGGGGTTCTTATCGCCTGTATGTATCTTCAGTAAGTCAGATTCCCAAATTTTCCAACACTTGGGCCATCTCCTCTTCATAACTTCCAAAGAAATCATCTTACTTCCCTACATGGTTTTCATGTGACGAATCTTTTGTTTGCACAGTCTCCTGATTGCTTTCAGGTTGTATTGTCTCTTTACCCTTTCTTATTTTAACAAATGGGGTTTCATGAACATAAATTGTTCTTTTTATTTTCCTTTTTCATGTTTCTTCTTGCATACTCTAAGTTTCTGCCACCTGAATAAGTTTTGTTTCAATTTCAGGCAGGGTGGATGGTATTTCTATTTGGGCATTATCTCCCTAAGGCTGGATTGCCTCAATTCCTTGTGGAGGGATTTCATGGTGGACTTCTGGTTGCTCAATTTTAAAGGGTCTATCGAGCTCAATTAGCCCCCCCCATGTTATTTGTGTATGATTTAAGGTCCTTTCTACTATCAATTTTACTAACCCATGATGGTTGATTACATTAGCAGGGTCTTTAGCTTTTTGAGTTCTTCCAACGACCTCATGCAGAATGTTATTAAAAAAGAATGGTAGATTTAACACTAACCATTGTTTTAACACTACCAACAGATTGAGGTGGTGAGTTTTCACCA
>SNQJ01S0074183.1:27728-45874 GCA_010110895.2 Picea sitchensis | reverse complement strand
TATTTTTCATCCATGATTGTGTAAGAATAAATTTAAGGTGGAGGTTAATATTTTTGGAAAATTAAGGTTATGAAAGGAAGAAATTTTCATCATGATTGTGTGGATTGTGTAGGATAAATATGGATTTTCATCATGATTGTGTGGATTGTGTAAGATAAATCTAAGGTTGATATGAAACTCTTTTGAGAAAACTAAGACTTTTAAAAGAGCGTTTTCATTTATGATTTTGTAAAAAAAATTAGGGTGATGTTAAATAGGTTTTTGGAAGGGTAAGACTTTGAAAAAGAGTATTTTAAATTTGGGTTTATTTTTTAACATTTAAAAGTGAAAAAATTAAATTATAAATTTATAAAATTTTATATTATTATAAAATTTATGTTTCAAATAAATATTAGAAATCAATAATTATATTGAAAAATTGACTTTGCAATTAAACATAAAAAGATGTATTAAACGTGAGTGAATGATTGACATGTCTTCATGAGTTTACCGAGCTTTGGGAAATCAAATCCCACGTTTTTATAAAGTTTTACACCATTAAAACATAACACACAAAGTAAAAATCACTATATAATCAAGGTTTACGCCATTGAAAAGTTACACACAAAATAAAATTTACTATATAATGAGGATTCAATAATGGTCAATATTCAATGAATAAAAATAATTATATTGAGAATTGGATTTATTTTACAATAAAAATAATTATATTGAGAGTTGGATTTATTTTACCATTAATCATGGTTAATAATGTTAGGTTAACTCTTCATATTAAAATATATCAACTTAATTTTGGATTTATAAATATAAGAGTGTTATAAAATTTTATACCATTAAAATATTTACATCTAAAACAATATTCTCTATCTTAATATGATGTTTTAGAAAGAAATAATTGTAGTTATTTAGTCAATGAAAATAATTGTAGTGTGTTAGGGTCTAATCTTAACCTCCTTAAGTAGCTAGATAGGTTGTTATGTATTGAGGTCATTTCTATTAAATAAGGTTCATATAGTAGATATAGTGTAAAAGCAATAATTGTAAGAAGACTTATTAGAAGGTTTTGCCTACTAGAAAGTAGATATAGTGTCAAAGCAATAATTGTAAGAAGACTTATTAGAAGGTTTTGCCTACTAGAAAGTTCTTAGGAGGTTATATAAACACTATATAATGAAGGAGAGCAAGGTAATAGGATGTTTTTTGAAGCATATTGTAATTGGAACTCTACTCATCTAGAGGTTGTCTGCTCGAAGATGCAAGTGAACATTGTTTTTATCAATAAACGTCTTGTTATTTGTGGTATTATGGTTCTTCTACAATTGCCTATTGTTGTTGTAATCTGTCATTTATACTCTGTTATTTTTTCTCTAAATATTCCATTTTGCTAATAAAGAACACCACAAGTGGTATCATAGGAATTTCTTGAGCCAAGTTTTCTAGAGAATTTTTTTAGGCTAAGGATGTATTCCAACGTCTATAAATAACACAATGATCTATCATTCAACATGTAAGTCTACAATAGGAGAAGAATGCATGTAGGAAATACAAGTGATTTCACCTGGTTGGGCACCCTTGTAAGCCATGTTGGTATGCTTTTGAGTAGTATCATATGAGACAACACTTGTATATGGAATTTGACTTCCACGTACCCTCGGGTATATTGAAAGTCCTCTACATTACCTAAAACCATCTTTAGATAAGTCGATCAACCATCTTGTTTCTATAGTGCACCTAGAACAACACTCAGGAAGATTACTCTCTAGTAACTAGGTAAACGAGAAATACAACTAAGGGTATGATCAAGCCTTCTTAGTTGGTGCCCTAAGAGATTGGTCCAAGTACTACTATTGGACCCTACATGTATATCAGAGAGCTATAACACTTGACACTCCCTCTTTCCCTTAGGACCCTAGAAACACTATCCTCTACCACTAGTCCATTAAATTCCTACATAAATTGCAGTATTGAGTATTTGGGAATTTCAGCATCGCAGTAATATTCAGGCAGTACAAGTCCACTAAGAATAGAAAAACAAAATCCTTATATGAGACCTATTTCAACAAAATCCTTGTGTCGAGTTGATCATCATGGTACCACTCTCTAGTAACATTTTTCTTGTGGACCCAAATCTCTATGGCTACCAACTTGAGACATAAATCTATCCACCAAAGTCTCCTCTTTAGAAACTCTATGAAATGATTTTCAACATAATATAGATGGAAAACACTCCTATGCTCAAAAAAATCTTGATGCCATCCATGACAAGCTAACCAAGTTGGGGTCACTATTCGACTAGATGTCCAAAATCATGGTGATGCAAAATTGGATCCTCGAATCACAATCCTCTGGTTATCAATGGCCATACTAGGCATTCAAAAGGAAGGGGATAAATCATTTGATCCCACTAGGTATCACACCACCCCACTTGTTCATGATTGGATGACTCACATGTGGCATAGAATTTCTAAATTTGATCTCAAAATAGTTGATGGACTTGACCCTGTAGGATGGGTCACTCAAATGCAACATTACTTTTCATTGCATGGCATCATACATGACTTGATGAAACTTCATGTGTGTGTCTTATATTTGGATCCTTAACATTGGAAATGGTGGCAATGGAATAAAAAATCCCACGAGGGTTAGATTGCTTGGACACAATCTATCTCAAACCTATATGAATGATTTAGAACAAACACTCATTATTTAGGACAAACTAATGAAGCTTAGACAATATGATATAGTCAAAGATTTCATATCTAATTTTTAGTAAATGGTCATCTAAATTGAATGCATGTCTAATAATTTTTTCAAGAAATGTTTTATCATTGGTGTGAAAGAAGAGATATGTGTACAGGTCTTAGTGGCTCATCCTACTACTTCGTTAGAAACCTCTTGAAAAACCCTTGAATTCTAAAAGGTGGTTGTTATCACCGAAAAATCATCCACAACATTACAAACAATGGTTAAAGAAAGACATCAATGCCAACAACAATTAGTACACCTATAGCACCAAAATCCATCAAAAATGCATAAAAATATATACTTGGTTGAAAAATCAAAGTGCACAAATTCACCAAAGGAAGCGGGTGCACTGTGCATAGAATGCGTGGCCCAACACAACCCTAATCACGCACTTTGCACAATATGCACAATTGTCTACAAGAAAATTCACACACTTCTCATGAATGATGCATTTATGGTTATTGTCAACCTCTCAACCACTTCCAGTCTGACCCCCAACATGATTTGACACTTAGATATGAGTGAAATCTATCTTGGAGGTTGTTCAAGGGCTAGGAAGTGCCCTAAAAGGCCCCTTGTTCACACTATGAACTAGTTATATATTTCCATGAACGGAAATTGTAAATATGTTCCATGGGTGTGCTAGAAAAATAAGAACTTCAAGGTATTTTTGTGCTGGAAGAATTCTTCTTGGAGAATCCTCTTTTCTCTTTGAATCATTCAAGAACTATAGCAAGGGCCATTCCACTCACCTCTTTAGAGGATTGGCATTGTATTTCTTCACCATTCTTACTTTTCATTGTATGAAGAGAAGAACTCTATATTAGGGAACTCAGGATCCCTCCCAAGGAGGAAGAGGGGATTCATAAGTCCCTTCATTTCTCTACGATGCTAGACTATCAATACATTGATCCATTGGTAGCTATATGATTGTCATTTTTTGTTTTTCATGGTTCTAGTTATTGCAAGCTTATCTAACATTTATTTCGTTTCTTTTTTCTTTTTATCTCCTTGTTTCATGTGTATTTGGTTATCTAATCAACTCACAAACCTTTGTCTTGTTTAGCTAACTTAACTGGCAAGTAAATGTTGTGTTTTTGCTCACCCTTGTGACAAAACCAACACAACAATGGTGAATGCTCAAATTAAAAAGAACTCATTTATTCCATGTCCCCATCCCACTATTTCCCTCCCTACCAATCTCTCTCTATCCTATACACCTCTTAAGATCCACAAGTTAACTCGAGCTAAAAGTGCAGAGAACCAACTTAAAGGCCTCTTCTAAAACTGTGATATTCTCTTGGACATAAATTTGAGAAAAAACTATTTATGGTCATTTCAAAGAATATTTTTAATGATGAAGTTGAATCTATACCTCCAAAGCCTCTTCATAAATGTATTGAAGGCATTCCTCTATGTTTGGTTGTTTTCCTACAAGGGTGAGTAAACAATTCATTGCTATAACTAGTTTACAAAGTTATATAACAAACAATTGTTAGTGTGAAGACAAATCACTAAAGTATCGTATCAATAAACATGAAAGAAAGGAACATGCATGAGATTCAAACAAAGAACTAAGCTACAAAATCAAAAGTTAAACAAAAAAATAGTGGGGAGCAAGAATATGCATGCATTACAAATGGATGGGCTTTGAGCATGAAGACTTGCACCTGGGGTGAATGATTGGATGCAAGTGTGCTCCAACACTCTCCTTGGTAGGGTACTTTTTATTCTTAAATGCCTCTCACTCATAAGATGGTGTTACATAATATTTCCCCTGTGGACAGGTGAAATCTCCCTTGGATATCTAGACACATGTTGTCCAAGAAAGAAAAATGAAAAAATGGACACTAACATTCCCTTAGATCTATTCTTTATGTATATATGAAGAGAAGATAGAAGAAATAAATGTGACTTAATCCTTTTCGATGGTTGTCCTCATTGATCTTCAATCTTTGGTCTTGTTGTCCAAGCTTCTATCACAATGAAGAGAGTACCCAAGGAACATAATAACACCTTCTAATCTTACAATATACCATTAGAAAAGAGAACATCATTAGACAAGAGTAGATACCTAGGAAAGGTCACTAGAGTTACCAACTCGCAATCAGCCTCCGGGGGGGTACATTCGACAGTCAGGACTGAACGTATGGGAAGGATAACAAATTCTGGAGCTCTTCTAGAGGAATGAAAACAAGTGGATAGGTAATACTCCTGAGTACCTCAAACCGATTCGAGATTCATGAAGCACTGAGACCAAATGAAGCAGTAACACTTCAAGAAGAACCTATTGTCACTCCAAGAAACTCTTTGAGGTTGTGGATCAAAGATGCTTGGTAACTTAAGGTAAAACTTGTTTTTGTATTTTGTATGTGTGGATCAATGGGATAACTCAATTACAATATGGTATTCAGACAGTCAAAATGAGAATCAAATGAACCAATGCTCTCAAGGATCAATAATCAGATGATAGCTTTAAAGTGGGTGAGAAAGCAATGTTTATAAACCAGATACAAAATCTAGGGTTTAATAAACAATGATAAGAAACTATTAAGAAAGTTATGAACTGACTGATGAGATGACAGTCATTCTGCAGTTAAACCAACTTCAATAAGAGTACAGAAAGAAAGATGAGAATCCGATATCAATAGAGAGAGAAAAATGTGATTTGTATTATCATATCAAAAGGCCTGTTTACAATATAGTATATTTCTGTATCCAGAATAAAACCTCTTGCTCTTAGAGATCATAGGCTTTATAGCCTTTACATAAAAATTAGAGATCCTATTAAGAGGGATCGAGGATCCTAAAAATAGTATAATCATAAAAATAATTGCAAACTTATAGGAACATATCCTTTAAAAAGGGAAGTCAAACCATATACTAATACTAAGTCTTTGACAACTGCTTTTGTATGCTGGATGATGACTATGCCTTCTAGAATCTTCAATTGACATCCAAAAGCTAATCTTCTCATTCTGGAGATTTCCTTTTAACAACTTATAATATCTTTGACTAAAAATAGTAAAATTCCTTTATCTTCTTGTCTCAACATCTGTCTCAAAAACTAGAATAGAACACTAAAAGATATCTCCTTAATTATATTCTTAACTTAGAAACCATCCTCGTTCACTTTGAAAAGATCAAACTGAGATCCATGTAAGAAGAATACCACTCTGTCCTTCTCTGCGGTTTCACCAGCGCTTCTGCCTTGAAATTTGCTAGTTAGCTGGTGAAAGCTCTTCTTTTCAACGAATAACTGTTTGTAGATGTGATTCCTGTGCTGGTGAAAGCTATGCTTTGGAAAAAAAAGAAAACATTTCATGATCGAATCAAATTCATTGTTTGCATCAACGATGCTGCAACACATCAATCATTGGGAAATTTATGTTCTTGATTTGGCCTGACGATTATGGATAGTAATGATATTTCCTTGTAGCCCCTTCTCGCAGATGGCCTGGTGCATGTTATTTGATTTATAGCTTGGACCTTTGCACTGTTGTGAAGGGCTTTGGTGTCCGCCTCCCAGAAAGAGTAACAAAAATTTTAGGCCTCCACTCATGCTGAAATAGTGTAGCTGTTTTCACTGAGAGTTCCACTAAGAACACGATCAGGATCATCCTCAAGCTTGGCTTCAAATTCATTTTGTGCAGTTCTATACATTTCATTGTGGTTTCTCACCATGACTGAAGCTATTGAGGACTTCTGCCACACAGATCGGGCACTTGGAAACTTGTACAATTTCTTAGCATCTGGCATAAGAGGTATGTATATGTACCATGGGGGAAACGCTAGCAGAAAGGCCATCCTCATTTTGTTTGGAAACATCAACAACAACTAATGTTCCAGGAGCTTTCTTCTCAGATTGTTCAGACACTAAGTGTGTTCTCAGGGTCATAACTCAAATTCTTCCAGAGATATGCGAACTGGAGTTGATGAAACCGTGCCATACCTGACAAGTTGCAGGCTCATATGTGTTGAAAGTTTTGGATGTAAATCTTTTCTCGACACCATATTCCTTATAAGAAACAATTCAGTTTGGCATGCCGCAATCTTTGTCTCTACATTGTCATCAAAACAACAAAGGAGGTCCAAACCTGTGTTGTTTACAACCTAGACCAAAAACATAGCCATGCCTTTTTCAATTCACCAGCTAAATTGAAAGCATCAGGCTCCCATTGAATCATCAATAATATCTCCATGTTTGAGAACAACTACCACACCATCATCCTTGCCGCAATATTTGTCTCTACATTGTCATCAAAACAACAAAGGAGGTCCAAACCTGTGTTGTTTACAACCTAGACCAAAAACATAGCCATGCCTTTTTCAATTCACCAGCTAAATTGAAAGCATCAGGCTCCCATTGAATCATCAATAATATCTCCATGTTTGAGAACAACTACCACACCATCATCCTGCATTTTCTATGACCATCGACAACACAGCTCTAGTGAACAACCACTTGCATTTCAATCTGTGTTCATTTTGTTCAGAAGGTAAGATCTCATATATATATCGGGATTTAGAAATCTAGAACCCTTATTTACACCCATATACCCTTCATGTAATCGATGAGTAATGTGGAAGCTTGGCGCTTGAACTGGGCCTGTGTTGGCTTATATATTTGACATGTGAACTTGAAGTTCCTATGTGACCTCAACCTCAGATTTGGCTCGTGTATTGCCTTGTCTTGACATTGGTTTTCCATGTGGCTTTGACTCAAGGGATGACATGTATACTTGGCACATACATATTTTGATATGTAGCATGGTTAGGGTTGGTTTATAATATATGAAATGAGGAGTCGAGTATATATGAGAAGGCTTAGGGTAGAACACATTCACACACCCTTTTTTTTGGATTGTTTATAAGAAATACAAAGGAATATTTGGCGACAAGATCAATGGGAGCTTATGTAAGTTGATTGGGGAAATTGGAGATGTAGACATTTGCCAACACATCAAAAATACCGGGGTATTTTTTATCGCTAACATCTAGCTCCAACTGGGATGGAGACCTTCCTGCGAGGTTTCCAAGAACCTAGTAGTTCCAGTCGCCTTAAGGATTGGGCATGGAGTCATCTGGACTGTACAACTGATCTCTGCAAACCTGTAACCTGCTCTGCTTATTCAACAACCAATAACTGAAAATTCTACTTGCTCGTAGACGAGCTTATTCTTTTCTACTTCTACTTCTAATCAATAGAGGCAAACTGATCATGTGAAATCATCCTTCCAATGAAGCCATATCAGAAACTGGTTTACTGAACCTGTTCTTGGTCTTGACCCGAAAAATAATGGAATGTATAGCCAACATAAAAGTGGTTTGAACAGATGATAAAACCAACTTTCATCTGACAAAAATGCTTTAACACATATGCTGGTCAATTAGATTCCAAATAATCAGCAATAGTTTCATCAAATCCACAAAGAAATACCTCTTTATGTTGTTGTTCCAACTGAAAACTGAAATCCTACTGCTTGCTACCTTCACTGATGTCAATGTTGAATGTGAACTGTTCTTCTTCTGTCAAATGAAAATACAAGCTCAACTGCTGATCTGAAACTTTCCGCTCCTCACCTTCTTCCTCATATTTGTTGAAATATGCCTTTGTCTGCAAATCAAAAAATTGAGGGTTTCCCTTTGAATTTGCTGCAGATCTGAAACTATCACCTGCTAATGTGTTAATCTGATAATCATATTTAGAGTTTTCAAAGGGGGAAATCTCTTTTTCATGACAACCTAATTCAGTAGATGCATTTGATACAATGGAAAAAGCATCATTATGGTTATCATAATGTAGATCACCGATATCTTGATCATGATGAGAGATATCTTTTGTTGCAACAAAGTCTTCATAATTTGAATCTTTATTCAGCACACTAAATTCATGACAACATTCTGGATAAAGAAGGTCAGCTGAAAACTTCCCTTTACAAAATGAATCGAATGCAACATGAAAGTCTTCCATGGAACTAATACTTGCATTTGGAAGAGACTGGAACCAGTCAAGAGAAAATCCCTCTAATGATTGCTTGAAAAGATTAATTTGAACATCTTCATGTATAATTTCAATTCAATTAATAAAGTCATGAAAATCCAACATGTGTTCCGCTGGTACTTCCCATTCTTCTCCTCAAAATCTGGGAATACTTCTTTCCCATTCATCTTTACTAGGAACTGAATGATGGTAACTAGAAATACTTGAAAATTTACAAAAAGAATACCTCTTGTTCATTTCATACCAGTGGAGTCGCCATCATATTTTTGAACAATAGAGTCGCCACTGAATCTTCCTTCATGGAGTCGCCAGATAGATGATTACAACAGATTTTGATGTCTGAACCTTGTCTATCATCAATGGATCAACTTTGTGTCGTTTCTTAGGGAAGTTATCTTCAAATTCAGTCTTTTGTCCCCGAAAATAGTGCCAATTTGTTATCACTCCAAGAAACTCTTTGAGGTTGTGGATCAAAGATTCTTGGTAACTTAAGGTAAACTTGTTTTTTTATTTTGTATGTGTGGATCAATGGGATAAATCAATTATAGTATGGTATTCAGACAGTCAAAATGAGAATCAAATGAACCAGTGCTCTCAAGGATCAATAATCAGATGATAGATTTAAAGTGGGTGAGAAAGTAGTGTTTATAAACCAGATACAAAATGTAGGGTTTAATAAACAATGATAAGCAACTATTAAGCAAGTTATGAATTGATTGATGAGATGACAGTCATTCTTTAGTTAAAACAACTTGAATAAGAGTACAGAAGGAAAGATGAGAATCTGATATCAATAGAGAGAAAAATGTGATTTGTATTATCATATCAAAAGGTCTGTTTACAATATAGTATATTTTTGTATCCAGAATTGAACCTCTTTCTCTTAGAGATCATAGGATTTATAGCCTTTACATAACAATTGGAGATCCTATTAAGAGGGATCGAGAATACTAAAAATAGTATAATCATAAAGCTAATTGCAAACTTATAGGAACATATCCTTTAAAAAGGGAAGTCAAACCATATCCTAATAATAAGTCTTTGACAACTGCTTCCATATGCTAGATGATGACTATGCCTTCTAGAATCTCTAATTGACATTCAGAAGCTAATATTCTCATTCTGGAGATTTCCTTTTAACAACTTATAATATCTTTGACCGAAAATAGTAAAAGTCCTTTATCTTCTTGTCTCAACATATGTCTCAAAAATTGGAATAGAACACTAAAAGAGATCTCTTTAATTATATTCTTAACTTAGAAACCATCTTCGTTCACTTTGAAAAGATGAAACTGAGATCTGTGCAAGAAGAATACCACTCTATCCTTCTCTGCGATTTCACCAGCTCTTCTGCCTTGAAATTTTCTAGTTAGCTGGTGAAAGCTCTGCTTTTAAATGGCTAACTGTTTGTAGATGCGCTTCCTGTTGTAGTGAAAGCTATGCTTTGGCCAAAAAAGAAAACCTTTCATGATCGAATAAAATTCATTGTTTGCATCAACGATGCTGCAACACATACAATCGTTGGGAAATTTATGTTCTTGATTTGGCCTGGAGATTATGGATAGTAATGATAGTTCCTTGGAGCCGTTTCTCACAGATGGCCTGGTGCCTGTTATTTGATTTATAGCTTGGACCTTTGCACTGTTGTGAAGGGCTTTGGTGTCCACCTCCCAGAAAGAGTAGCAGAACTTTTAGGCCTCGACTCATGCTGAAATAGTGCAGTTGTTTTCACAAGTTCCACTAAGAACACGATCAAGATCATCCTCAAGCTCAGCTTCAAATTCATTCTGTGCAGTTCTAGACATTTCATTGTGGTTTCTCACCGTGACTAAAGTTGTTGAGGACTTTTTCCATATAGATCGGGCACCTAGCAAGTTGTACAATTGCTTAGCATCTGGCATAAGGGTTATGTATATGTACCATGGGAGAAACGCTAGCACAGAGGCCATCCTCATTTTGTTTGGAAACATCAACAACAACTAATGTTCTAGGATCTTTCTTCTCATATTTTTCAGATACTAAGCGTGTTCTCAGGGTCGTAACTCAAATTCTTCTAGAGATATGTGAACTAGAGTTAATGAAACCATGCCAGACTTGACAAGTTGCAGGCTCATATGTGTTGAAAGTTTTGGATGTAAATCTTTTCTCGACACCATATTCCTTATAAGAAATGATTTAGTATGTTATGTCGCAATATTTGTCTCTACATTGTCATCAAAACAAGAAAGGAGGTCCAAACCTATGTTTTTTACAACCTAGACCAAAAACGTAGCAACGCCTTTTTCAATTCACCAGCTAAATTGAAAGAATCAAAGGCTCCCATTGAATAATCAATAATATGTCCATGTTTGAGAACAACTACCACACCATCATCCTGCATTTGCTATGACCATCAACAATGCAACTCTAGTGAACGACCACTTGCATTTCAGTCTGTGTTTATTTTTCTCAGAAGGTAAGATCTCATATATATATCGGGATTTAGAAATCTAGAACCTTTATTTACACCCATATACCCTTCATGTAATCAATGAGTAATGTGGAAGCTTGGTGCTTGAACTAGGCCTGTGTTGTCTTATATATTTGACATGTGAAATTGAAGGTCCTATGCGACCTCAACCTTAGATTTGGCTCGTGTATTGCCCTGTGTTGACATTGGTTTTCCATGTGGCTTTGACTCAAGGGATGACATGTATACTTGGCACATACATATTTTGATATGTAGCATGGTTAGGGTTGGTTTATAAAATATGAAATGAGGAGTCGAGTATATATGAGAAGGCTTAGGGTATAACACATTCACACACCCTTTGTTTTGGATTGTTTATAAGAAATACAAAGGAATATTTGGCAACAAGATCAATGGGATCTTATGTAAGATGATTGGGGAAATTAGAGTTGTAGACATTTTCCAACACATAAAAAATACTGGGGTATTTTTTATCGCTAACAGAACCCCCAATATACACTCTTTCCACTACAATTGGTAAATATTTGGAGGCGTAATCTCCCCTGCTCTTCCGCATGTGACCTCTTGTTTATCCCCTATGTTAGAGGGGGTTCCTGGCTATGCCTATAAGATAGTTGGATATTTCCACCATCTAGTGTTCTATAATCTTGTTTAGTAGCCTTGGATGATTAACTCACTTCACTCTAATGCAAAGGCTCTATCTTTAGACTATTGTTGGTGTGATATAACTCAAAGATATTTAATTGATTTTACTAGCACGTTGGTTGATTATTAATGGTTTTTCTTACTCAGAATGGCGTACGAAAGTGAAATTGATGATGTGATGAGACTCGACTCCAATATAATGAAAGAAGAATGAAATGCAAACATTTCTTTTCGATGAATTCTATCTACGAGAAGGAGAAGCATTATTTTTTCTTAATAGAAATAAACACCCAATACCATGCAATTTTCACTTAAATTCCAAACTATCCAATCAATATAAGATTAACTTTAAAACATGTGCCAAAACAAAACCCCAAAAAGCTAAATGAAAGACCTTTCGTTTTCTTTCCCTTAAAGTTTCCAAATTATATGAAAAACTTCAAAATCTAATCTCTTTTGTTTGCACTTTCAAAAATAAAAGATTTAGTGGTAGTTGAAAAGAATCCTAAACAAAAGAAAATGAAGAAAACAAACATGCAATCAAATGGAAAAGACTGAAAAGAACCTAACAAAGATGCTTTCAATTCTTGTCTTTTGCAAACAAGAAATCTAAACTTTCTAATGTTCGCAAAACAAATCAAAATTCAATCAAAATAAAACTCTTCTTAAAGATGTGATATCCAATAATGAGAAATTGAAAATCAACATAAAAATGTGATAAGACCAATGAGTTCTTAAATCAATCAGGATCAAGTTTAATCTGAGGAAAGAGAACTTGAATAAAAGGATTAACACAATGAGTTTCAATTCCTAAATCCAAATCTTAGATTCCAAAAAGTAAAACAAGGCACTTGAAAGTTCTCAGAATCAAGAATTCAAATTGACAGTGACATGTACACAAGAAAAAGGACTAAATTAGCCTAAAGTAGACATGCACACTTTGGAAACTTGAAAAGAAATAGAAACTCAAAAGTGATAATTATATCACCTAATTACCTAAGTGCAATCAATTAAAGCCAAGAAGAATCATAAAATACTTCAATGCAAATATCTAAGCTAAAGGTCAAAAAAATTGAGGCAAAACAAACTCCAAACTAGCCCAAGAAGGATATCAATGCTCTTATAAGGAGGCATACAGGGTGTTGAAAAGGGTAAAATCTCCTCAAGACACTATCAGGGAGCGTTGATAAGGGTTTCCAACGCTCTGTGGGTCACTAAGGAGGAGTGTTGATGCCTAGAAATGGTTGAAACAACACCAAATTTTTCCCAGAATGATGCAAAAGTGTAGTGACTGATTAACTAAGCCTCCTAAAGATTTCTAAGGAGAGTGAAATATTCATAGAAACAAACAAAAACAAGATTAAATAAAAAATCAAAGACTGGAAACCGAGAAGAAAATGACGTTCTCCCTAGTGGAGTCACCAATTTTTTGTTATAGAATATTTCCCCTATCGAGAGGTGAAATCTCCCTTGGATATCTAGAACCCTATTGTCCAAGAGAGAAAAACAAAAAAATGGACACTAACATTCCTTTAGATATATTATTTATGTCTATAGGAAAATAAGGTATAAGAAAGAAGTGTGACTTACTCATTTTCGACGGTTGTCCTCGTTGATCTTCAATATTTGGTCTTGTTGTCCAAGCTTCTATCACGATGAAGAAAGTCTACAAGGAATAGAAAAACAACTTCTACTCCTACAATATATCATTAGACAAGAGAGGATATATCTATATATACACACATGTATAAACAACAATATGAATGAAATAGGTCAAGTTATATTAATGGAGAAAAATGGTGAATTACTTACAAACCAACATTGACATTGCAACAACTCCTCCAAGCTCTCTAGTCTAGCCCTTTCCCGAATGTCTCAAGATCCGAATGATGATACTTTGATGAATTATCCTCACAAGATCAAAGGTTTAATGCTATGAAATCCTTTCTCCATCCTTTCACCTTGGAATGCACTCATTATATAGGAGTTGGAGGATTAACCACCATGGAGAATATCACTCACTAGATCCACTAAATTGGGATATCCAAGATTTTAGGGAGAAAATATCTCTCAAGGATTTTAGAGAAAAAATATCTCTCAAGTATTTTAGGGAGTAAATATCTCTTAATGTCCATAAAATTAGGATATTGGTTTGAGAAAATCTCTCAACCATCCATGAGACTCTCAACTTCTCCTTGAGAGTAGGAAACTAGATGTGAGGTGGATTTTCACGTTAAATTAATTTCCTTTTTTCAATAAAAATGAACAATACATGTGCACATAGTATTTTTACCTTCATATGATAAATTTATCCCCCAACATGTCTAGGGATCATGACAAACACTCCCTCACTTAAGTGTGATAAATCTACACTGGGTAGTTGTGGGAATTTGGTGTGTAACAAATGGTGTATATGAAGAAATGTATTTTCTCCTTCAATGGAAGAGCTCCAACAAGCATGGGGGTTATTGTTTGAGATGATAGGCCAAAAAAAATGATGTCAAATATCATTCCTATAGCTTAACCTTTCACAATTTATCCTCCTTTGAATGCTTCCCCATGGCTCTTACTTATAGGAAAATTCTAAGCTCCATGCAAACCAATTTCAATGTGAATGCACCTTGTTTTACTTATGGGTCCAATTGTTTTATGGAGACTTTTGGGAGGCCAAAGTACTCCTCATGAGCTCAAATTTCTCCTGTACATTATCCTAGATATATGTGAGCTATAATTGTCTCCTTAACCATGTTGAATGAGTTGGATTCAAGTTTACAAGTAGAATTGTGTGGTTTTTGAAGGAAATGTCATAGAAAAAGTGAGTGTGTCAGTGAAGGAAATCTTCACGTGTATGAAAAATCCATTTTTCCAAAAAAAATTCAAACTCTTTTGGGGTGTTTTATAGTCCCCATGAGGTAGCCTTCTTATGTTATACTAATGATATTTTTCATTCATTGTTTGAATATATCTGTGAGTGATTTTTAGGTGATAATAGTTGCCCCATAATTTATGATTTTAGGAGCTATCAAATAGCCAAAATACAACATCATTTTATATCACAAATGCTTGTAATTTGTTATACACTATAGAGAGGGAGAGAGAGATATGAGCAATAAGAAAGGATGTCCCATGTGGAAGTGATGAAACCAACCTATAAATAACCAAACATTCATATGAAAATGATATCTTTATAAAAATGAGGTTGTCATTCCCCATGCTCGTGAAATTATCAAAATCTATTACAATAGCAGAGATGTATATTTGGGTCTCATGTCTAAGCATGATGAACTTTCTAGAAGATATTTAATGATATTGTAGATGGAAAATATGTAATGTAGAAATATGCATCACTCTTGGGGCACTAGTAATATTAAAGAATTGCTCTGATGAGAGGAGTCCCCAGAACCTGAAGGGAAAAAGTGTGATAAGTGCTATTGTTTGAGGGAATTGACATCCTGAAAAGCCCAAGGATATTCAACTAGAATTATAAGATGAAATTTCCACAATGTACAACCCATCCTGGTGTGTAAATCAACTAATGTTAAGAATCAGGGGGGGCATTGGAATCAGAGAGAAATAATGACTCTCTTTGTCCCATCTGAGGTTGACCATCAGTAATGGGAATCCGAATTGAAAATAACAATTGATAATGATGGAAGTAAAAAATAAATTGGACATAAGATGACCCAATGTCAACATGCCAACCAGACAATAAAAATGTATGTCAAACTAGGACTGAGGGTAAGTGGATGTAAATTGATATGTAGTTGATGGAGGAAACTCTAGGAATCACAATGATGGATATTGGGATATGTGAGGTGTTGCAAACAACTAGGGACATGGAAGAAAAGGTGACTCAGTTCAAATGGTGTGTACTTCTGTTCTCTTATGAAATTTTAAGCATTTGGTATATAACATTTGGTATCAGAGCATCGTTCCTAGGATTTTTATTCTCTAAGCAAGTCCTCTTAGAATTTTCGCTATAACTTTTTTTTCTAGAATGACTCAAATAAAGAAACTTGGAGATTATTTATAATATGTATCAAGGTATCTATTGTACAAATTTCAACTTTTGGATCATTACATATTCAGAGACACATCCCATGGAGGATAGGGTTTCTGACTCATGCTGAATTTAATTTTAAATGAGTGATCTTGGGATTTTCACTATAACTTATTTTATGGGATGATTCAAATATAAATACATGGATTTTATTTCGAATAAATCTCAAGGTACCTTTGGGACAAATTTCAGGTTGTGGGTCATTATAATTTTGGAGATATATCCTGTGAAAGATATGGTTTTTTTATTAGTCCTATAAGTAGTCTCAAATAGGTGTTCCGGGTAAAAAAATCATATATTATTCAACAAGGATCCAAATTCAATTACACCAAACACATTTGAAAGTGAATATTCCATATTATTTATGGTACAATTTTCAGAATAAAGTATTAAATATTGGACACATGACATTCTATACAAGTTTTCTTTCCAGAAAAGGCCAAAATCAGCAAGGTTTGGGAAAGTTACCATAAATTTCACTTGGCACATCAGATTTTGGTGAGACCCATGGCATTGAAGAGAAGACATATAAAAGTACTACAAGTCAAAATTTCAGACTCCGAGAGGCTGTAATTTCATAAATACATCAGAAGGAAGGTCGGTTAGAAGGACAAAATCCAAATTAGGGTTTAAAAGGTATGTTCACTTAAAACTATCATAACTTTTGATTGGAATGTCCAATTGTGTTTATTCAAAATCCATTGGAAAGAAAAAACATAGAATATTATATTGGAACACGAATTATAACTATTTTAGATCGGTATTCCTAATGTATTTAATTTGTAATTTGAAGGTTTGGGTTAGACCACAATTAAGAATCAATAACAATACCTAACTTTAGTGGAGATGAAGATAAAGATGGAATAAATACCATGGAATGGTTTTGAATGATAAATAAAAATGATTTCGAGACTTGTTTGGAAATATAATATTTTTTTAGTGAATCTTGGAAGTGGTGGATGAGTATTGATGAGGATACTAGATGGAATTGCACATGGGAAGAATTTGAAAAACTCTTCTCAAATAAATGGATCAAGGATACAAAAAGGGGGGATATGTATAAAATTCAAGAGTTAAAAGGAGAAAAATAAGAGATCAATAATAAGGGTGATGAGCTATATAAGATATGATAACTTAATGAAGCACTTGTTAAATAAGTTCAAAAATTAAAACAAGGAATGAGTAGCAAAGGGAAGTGGGAAAAGAATGAGACAAGGGATGAATTGAAAAACAAAAGATGAATAAATATGTATATAATGAAACCATAATAAAAAATATTGGATGAGGTTAAGAGATTGAAATAAGAAAAGAATAATTATCAAAATCAAGAAGAAACGAGGATCTTGGATGAAGAAACTACCAAAAGACTTCAAGACGAGATTCACAATAAGGCCGAGGAATATCTAAATATTGATGAGGTAAAATTAGAAATGAAATCTATAATTGAAGAAGGACATCATAATTTGATAAATGGGGTGACATTTCAGCTTCAAAAGGAGAAAGAAGACAAGATTCATGAAGGTCACCAGAATATACCTGAAGAAGTTGAACTTCATTTAGAGGATGTGCATGTCAAATATGATGATATTATCTCCAAGTCTAGAGTAATAGAATACCAAGCAAAGAGGATAGATGATGTCATTGTCTCTGAAAAGAAGATAGATGAAACATGTGTGTAGAGTGAAGAAAAATTGTCAAATGTGAAACCATATCAATACCCTCATTGTCGAGAAATATTTCAAGGAAGACTAGAAGGTGGATATAAGAACTATCAAGGAAGAAGATGGAATACTTTTCAATATTCATGGAAGAAGGAATCACAAAACCATTATTCAACAAGATATTATCATAGAATAACATCTACTAGAAATTGGAGAAGCTTCAACAATAATACATGGAATCAAGGGAAAGAAAATAATGCAACAACTATCCACCAAGGATTATGACTGAAAATAGTTGATTTTGAATGGATGGATTATCATAAATGGAAAGAAGAAAGAAGTAACATAAGAAAATAATATTACTTGGTTTCATCACATGTNTCTACTAGAAATTGGAGAAGCTTCAACAATAATACATGGAATCAAGGGAAAGAAAATAATGCAACAACTATCCACCAAGGATTATGACTGAAAATAGTTGATTTTGAATGGATGGATTATCATAAATGGAAAGAAGAAAGAAGGAACATAAGAAAATAATATTACTTGGTTTCATCACAT
>SNQJ01S0074183.1:16041-27678 GCA_010110895.2 Picea sitchensis | reverse complement strand
GTATATGGGGACAAATGTACATGTAATGTGTAAATGTATATGTAATATAGTTGACCTAATAGTAAAGGGGCCTCATGTGTAGGTGTGGATAGGTATATATAGAGATCATGTATTCATTATTGAGGACATGTGAATTGTAATGTATGAATGTATTTGGGTATTTGGGGGAGTTTCTCCTATTATTTAAGGAGTTACTGTGTAACTTTCCTCTTTAATCTATATTGGTGTTGTGCTCCACACTCACATTTTGTACATGGTGTGTACTTATATTATGTTATGATAATTTAAGCATTCGATACATAATATGTTCCATGGTAGCATGAACAAGACAGGAAACAATAGCTCCAAGGGAACCAGAGGTGGTGGGTTGGAGGTATGGTATCCATCACTATGAGGTAGGACCATTGACTCATAGGAAGTGACTAGATACCCAAATGGAGGTTGAGCAACAATAGAAAGTTGAGCTCCGTACATAGGTATAAAACCTACAAGGGAACTTCAACATAGTTTTATGGGGAGTGGTAGAGGCTAGGTGGGATGATGTTGGTGAGGATATTATTAATACATGTTTCAGGATAATATGAGAGTGGTACCCAATTTTTAGGTGGTTTGAGTTAGCAGGGGATACTACTAGAGGAAAAAAAGGGATCTTAGTAGCAAGGGAAGGTGGAGCACCCCCAACAGGGGGATACCTAGGGCTCCCACCACCATAGTGGCCTAATATGCACATAATTATGTATATTTTTTGTATATGAGCATGGCCCACACTTTTTGTATGATTTTTGGATAACCCATTGATAGTGAAGGATAGAATTTTTGTATCGACATGATGCACATCTTGAAACTACACACACGCACACAATATTTATGACTCTTGATGTGTTCACATGATGATGTGAATGTTGTTTTTGTTTTCTGATTTTTTTTATATGTATTGTTTATATACCATGATGATGGTATATAACATGCATGCATTTATGAGATGAATCATGAGAAATATATTTTGTTAATGTGATAGATTCCAGTCTAGTATTTCATTTGTGATGTTGCCTACAAATTGGTTTCCACTTCTAGGAATGTGTATGAATGCGATGGATTCAAAATTCATTGATAGAAGCTTTACTTGTATATATTTCCTAAACATGCATGGTTCACGAACCTGGTAAACATTATTTAACTGTGACATAATGAGTTGAGAATCCAAATACATGTTGAGGTGGTAGATCTGTAATTGAGTTGTGTCAGCTAGAAATACTATCATATAAGCATAATATACTTGGTTATTAATTGTTGGCCCTAAGTATACACTGCTTGACTAAAGAAACATATGTGAAGGTGAATAAATGGTCCAAGACATAGAGGTGATATTGTAATTCCATTAACTAGTACCATTAAAAACATTGATGTGATAAGCCAGTGGATGATTCATATAAGAAATCAAGAAAGGAAAAACTAATCAAGAGTGTCAAAATATACAACATTTGTAAAAAATACTAAAAATCATATTGAATTTACAAACTGAAAATGTACAAGTAATGAAGTTTATGAGAAAATGGATACTCAAGGGTAAGAAAGGATGTATGCTCCATGAGTTAGTAAATTCTTAACGATGAGGGGGCCTCATTAGTTATTCCTAAACTTACATAGGCCTAGTGTGTCATTGGTGACATCATAAGGAAGGATGAGATCACCCTCATTAAATGAACAAGGGTGGACCTGCTAGTCATACATGGCCTTGGTACAATTTTTTATAGATTTTTTATTCTATCATGAAGATCAATGATCCTCATCAGTGCTCTCCAAAGACATGAAGCATTACTTGAGGGGTGTGGTGTCCAAAAGGAGTTTGAATAGAATTTAGAGGATTGGTATATCACATTCAATGGGTATAACTTATTCCTCTCCATGGAAAAATTGGAAAGGGATAGACCCTATGGAAGTCTTGATTGAGGTCCTATAAGACCAAAATGAAAAGAATAAAATGTGGTGCAAGTTGGTTTTTTGCACGTTTTGTGCTTGTTGATGATCCACTATAGCACGATTTTGAGGATTTTATTAACAACCTCAACTTTCCCATTTGATTGTGAATAGTGTGGGGAAGTGAATTCATGAGTGAAGCTAAGTAGAGAGTATAGTTCTTGAAACACTTCATTCTCAAAATCATTACAATAGTTTGAGACTAGATGTTGGGGAACCCCGAAGTGAGTGATGATGTGTTTAAAGAAGAAATGGGTGGCAATGTACACTATGTTTTTGAATGTTTGTTGGTACGTTTCATTCTTGTGCACATCCTTCTTAACACTATGGAGTTTAGTCTCAAGGCTCGTCCAGAGTTTACCAAAAAAAAAAACAAAGCTTCGACATATCAATATTACAACCATGGTTGAAAAAGGTTTCACCGGAGATGAAATGAGGATCACAGAGACCATCTGGTCTTGTGTCAGGGATGAAGGACTAAACACACACATATCCATATATTTTTTCATTCATACATTCCAAATATGAAAACTTACTATCATCATTATGTAAAAACAATACACACACATATCCAAATAACACAAGAGTGACACATGATATATCATAATCATTCCAACTTTATTATTCTTTCCATTCCATTAAACACAATAATACATTAATCAAAACATACTTGACAACAACATAATTTAATATTCCCTTAGGCATCTCTTAGAATTACAATATGTTGTGCCATGCACACCCTTTCAGACTTTAGACATATGATAGAATCAAACTTACAATCAGAAGCATTTCAACATTACAACACTACATAGTCTCAGAGATAGCTTTGCAATAATGGAAAACAACATAAACTTAGTGAATGCATTGAATTATTAACTCTATTTATGCAGTCATTGCTTCCTTTTATAGTTATATTCTCTCTAGGAGATTTGTCTCTGTAAAGTCTACTCCACTTGCTATACTGAATAAAAATATCACACTCTTATGCCACCTACTTGCATTCCACGTATCCTTTTTGGAATCAAGGAAATCTTAATTTCCTCACCAGCTCATCCTTTGTCTTCTCCATGTTCCCTTCTATTGCTGGTTGTAATCATTCGGGGAGATTTCCTAACAATTCCTTTCTCGATTCCAATGGTCATATTCTTTCTTTATGGTGTGCTTCTCAAAACTCAAACCAACACACATTCAGTAGGACTTGGTATTGGCATGTAATGTCAAAAACTAGTCTAACACACACTTATTTTCAACCCTTACACATTAGCTTGGGTGTGAAAAAAATTGGAATAGGAATGCAAAACTTCAATTAACCCAAAACTTTGGGTGCCAACAGGCCCCCACCTATTAATTGGCTCATCCTCGAGCCAACTGCCTCATAGAATAACTAAGAAAGGAAATTAGTAAGAGAAAATCATCATCAACAACTGAAAAACATATCAAACCAAATTGTGGTTGTGCCGAGGCTTGAGTAAGAAAAAATCATCTGGCCCAGATGTAGCGACAACTCGACATAGGTTCTGGAAGGAGATGAGAAAGTATCAAGGTGAGTGATGGATATGGGATTCCTTTGGAGAGAAGATCAATACTTTTCCTTCAAAGGTGTATATGGTGGTGAATGAGGGCTCTTTTTAAAGCACACCATCTAGACACCAACCCTTGATATGAACTTAAGTTCCATCAAGAGAGAGGGAATTACATCTTCTTGTAAATGATAGCCCAGAGTCCTAGGCTATCCACTTCTGTAAATGTGATTATCCATGGAAACATATGAGAGTAGGAATTTTGGAAAATAAAAGAGTGGGGACTATGGAAAATAAGGGACCAGGGCCTCTTCTTAGCAATTGATGACGAAGTGTCACTTTATGTGAAAATTGAACTATGGGTTCTAGGAATATGTGTTTGGGCTAGGAATCACATGTCCCATAATGGTTGTGAAATTGGTACATCATATGGGAGAGGAATGAGTGTAATGTGGAAAGATAATAGTGAACATAGAGAAATCGGGGTTGTGGGGGACGAGCGAGAGAAATTAAGAATGTGACGTGGAGAATTTCTCCAATGACTACATGGGTCGGAGTAGGTAGATATAGGGTGAGAAACAGTCAGGGGTGGTATCTAGAATGAGACAAGGAACCAACCAATTTTGATTTCTTGGATAATAATCATGAAGTCCTAGTGAAACCCCACTAGTTGTGAGATAACGGTTCAGATCCGTTGTACTAGTGATGTGCCTATTGGGATTTGGAGTGATTTCTAATTATGTGTCAAGGATATGGGTTATATTTCTGAATCGAATTACATGACCCTTCAATGTAATGTAGTGGTATATAGATCAACCCAGTCCCGTGTGAATCCCCTTCTAGAAGAAATACTTTATACATAGACCATATCTTCGACCCAAATCATAAATATGGAGAATATGAAAAATTGTCCATCCATCTAATCTACCTATGTGAATGGAGTGTATGTTGTTCCTTAAAAAATGGAAAATGATGATAAATGTATATTCATCTATATGTGGTACATACTACACTACTCCTACTCTAACAAACTTCAAAGTGAGAGAAGGGGCTAAGTGACGGTTGACCTCTGCGGGTTGTAGTACACATTCAACCTACTACCATTAATAAGTCCCTTGAGAGGTTGTCCTTGTAATGTATCCATCTTGGTCGCACCTTCTTCATTGATGTAGAATAACTAGAAAGGAACCAACCAACACATGCATAGCTTACCAAGGTGCTCTAAATATTTATTGTCATACAAAAAAACTAAAGATCCAGGATAAAGGATTTTATAGAAAAATTTGTGATCGTGCCATGCCTTATGTCTCTCCTTTTCAACCACCTGGATTAATATCACCATCATACTATCCTCTTCTAGCTCCATGAGTTCATGTAGCCTGTATTGAAGGGACTGTTCATTTGTCATCTAGGCTCTTAGGGAAACCCAGAGGCTAGGAACAATAAATTCTAGCAGCATGGCTACTTCTTTCCCATAGACTAATGTGAATGGCATGCACTTCATTATTATTTTGCATGTTTTTCAATAAGCCCATAATATTGTAGGGACATGTTGATCCCAATAATCCATATACACATTACAAACCTTGGTTAAAGCATGCTCTAAAATTTTATTAAAATATTCAACCATACCATTGGCTTGAGGATGATACAGAGTGATTTTCTGGTGATGGATCATGAACTCCTGAGTGAGTTCTCAAATGGTCTCATTCATAAAATGTGAGCCATAGTATCTCATCAACACTCATGGATAGACGAATCTAGTAATTACATTTTCAAAAATGAATTGTTATGTCGTTTATGTTGTACATTCTTTAACTGACGTGGCTTCAACCCATATTGTTAGATATTCGGTGACCATAATGATGTAGCACGCACCTGTGATATGTACAAGAGGATTCATGGCTCCCAAAAAATCTATTTCCCATGTTTCAAGTGACTCTAGCACAATCACTGAAAAAAATGAAGCTCATCTCTCTGACAAGGCTTTCTGATTCATTGACACATGTCACAATGCTTACAATAGTCCTTGGAATTTTCAAATAATGAAGGACACCAAATCCCTGTGCACAAACCCTTACACATTGTAGCCTTACCTAAATTGTGTCCTCCAACAATACCCTCATGTGCTTCATACATAATGGGGTCTCGTTCAAGTTCTAATGAACACCGGTGTAGGATTCCATCTGTGCCCAACTTATACCATTGCTTGACAATCAATTGATAATTTTCACTACGGGTCACTAGTTCACAACGATAAGCCTCAGTATACCCTAGTGGAGCCTATCCTAACATGATAAATTTATCAATATTGACCAATTGATCAATAACTTCTTCTACATGAAAGAGTTGCACATATGGGAGTTCATCATATAGGCTTCGAATAGCTTCTCCAGTTTCCACCCGTGATAGGTGATCTAGTCCAACATTGTACTTTCCTGTCTTGAAAAAAAATTCAAAATCAAACTCCTGGAAGAGAAGAAACTAACAACATATTCTCCCTCCTAATACTATGTTTTTGACCAAATATTTTAGCGTGAAGTGGTCTGTAAATAATTTGAACGTGGTCCCCAACAAGTAATGGTGAAATTTATGCAATGCATATACCATGGAAAGGGCCTTGCGCTTTTTTGTAGTATAGTTTTTTTTCTGTGTCAGACAACTTACGACTGGAAAAATATATCGGGTGGCCAATATTACCTTCACCCGGTTGTGCAAGAACCGCACCCATCAAAATGGATGAGGCATCTACATGGACATGAAAGAGTTTAGACCAGTCAGGAAAAACCAAAATTGGCACTGTGACAAGTTTCTCTTTGAGAGTATCCAAGGATTTCTGGCATTCTGAGGTTCAACTGTATTTAGTATCTTTGAACAACAATTTCTCCAATGGAGCAACAATTTTGGCGTAATTCTAAATAAATCGTCGTTAATAGCCTATATGACCCAATGTCTCATGCAACTCACAGACCAAACTGGAAACCAACATATCCAATATGGCGACAATATTAGCTTGATATACCAAAAATATATCCTTTCACACAACGTGACCAAATAGTGTGCCAAAGGGTGCAAAAAAGATGATCTTCTTCAAATTTAATGAAATTTGGAGCTGCCGACGTTGATCCAACATCAACCAAAGGGATTTCATGTGTTCCTTCAACAAACCGAACACTGTCCAATAATCCAAATAAACTTCAAGAAACTTGTGGATGAATTCCTTGAATATTGCAACCACTATCCAGGAAAATGTTGTGGGGTGCATTCTTTAAGACAAAATGCATCACATTGTATGCAAACAACCCTTATTTTTTCGCAAAGGTCATTTTGGCTTGATCTTCATTTGCGATTTGAACCTGATGATACCCTAAAAAGTCATCTATAAAAGAGTAGGCTTCTTGGCCTCCAACATTTTATAGCACCTCATCTATGAAAGGGGTAGGAAAAGGGTTGTGGACTCAAGATACATTGAGGCTTCTCATATCTACACATATCTGAATGTCACCAATCTTCTTAGGTTGCAAAACCATATGATTAATCCAATCAGACTCCTCCACGGGAATACTGATTCCAACATCCAACATCTGATCCATTTCTTTGTGCACTTTTTCCTTATATTTGGGATTTAATCAATAAGGCCTTCTCTTGATCAGTTTGGCATCTAGTTTAAGATAAATTTTCATAGCCCACAACAATATTACAATTCACTTCATTTATGAAAATGTTCGGGAGACAAGTCCTCATATTCCTTCAATAGGTCGAAAACTCACGTGACCTCCTTATCCTAATAGTATTCAATGATGGTCATTTTGGTCGCTTCCTCAATGCCAATATTATGTTTCTTGGTTTTAATCGAACCATTATAGTCTAGTGTAGCCATATCCTTCGCCTTACCTTTTAGTGCACACTCTCCAAATTTGTTAATCTATATTCCCTACGGTTTCTTATCATGAATGTTGTTGACATTGACCTTCCAACAATGGGCCGCCTCTTTCATTTTTTCTACTGGATAGTGATATGAGCATAGTACCATGGATGTGGATTCCTTTGGTTTCCAATGAAATATAAATTCCTTAATYTGGAGGAGGGCCTCTCTTTGAGCTGGGTCTTTGGCTGTGAAGTGGAATGTTGAGGAAAATTTTAAACTTACATGTGTCCAATCAACCATTTTCCTTCTGAGTTYCTCCTAGATATACCAACTCTTAGGAACCATATCCATAATATAGACGAATCAATGGACCCATTGGGTTTGGGAAATATTCTTGTAGGTATAGCATCGTTCACAAAAATCATTGTGTTCCTAAGGATCCTCAATTGTACCGATTGRCCAGTTCAAAATATGAGGCTTATTGGAACCTAACTTTTACAATATTGGACACATATGCCTAGTCCTAAGGATTTTCATGATGTTCCACCTACCACYGCTTAGGTTTCCMCTGAACCATGATATCCATGGTCTGAATTTTCCATTCTACAGAGAAACACTTCTCCATTTGTACTAGGATTACTTCTACTGGTCCTCTTCCATCAAATCACGGGGCATCACATAACTTTGATCTGATCTAGAGTAATGCCCTAGTTATATTCACACATCTGCGAGTAGATACTTCATATATCTTGTTCTTCCATCTTTCCATAATATATTCAGAGTCAATGTCATAAGACTTGATGCTTTTCCAACTTAACTCTCCATATGTGGTGGAACTGATATAGTATTCCCCATGCTTAGTGATATTATAAATGTTTTCAATTACCAAGATTCGTGCACCCTCATCCATTGGCTCATTATACATCTCTCCTTCATTTGGATCTAGAGGTGAGATCACATGCAAGGTGTCTATTTCAAATGAAATCTGCCTCTTTTTAGATTCAAAACCACATTGTTTTCAAAGGCCCACTCAATTCCTAGTAATGTAGGGTATGGGTCTAAGTCATCCATAATTTATATGACCTTGAAGTCAACCTTTATTTTCACCCCTTCTATATTCACCTCAACTTGTTTGAGTCAGCCTATAGGATATATCTTGTACTGATTTTCCAATTACAGTTAGATGGGTGAACATAATAGACTCGATTTTCCCATCAAATCTCAAGAATCATTTGGCAGAATATTCACTTTGAAATCCAGATCCAACATGACTCCATCCATGTCAAATCCACCCAGCTCAGTTTTCATTTTGAACTCTCTGTGAATGAATTTATTCTTACTAACCTGACACACCTTCCTTTCTAGTAGGGGAGCTGATATGGTTCTATTTGTCAGCTCTTTCCCTTGCATACAAGTTTTTAAAATATACGTTAAATTCCTTGCAACAACAATATCATTAAGAAACCTCAAACAACAACGTAAGAAATTACTTACTTTATCATCAGTTTATGTCTCGTGACCTAGGTCACACAATACTTCTTCATGCGCTGCATGATTCAAATCCTCAAGATGATGTTCCTCATATTATCTTTGCTCAGTGAATCACAACTCATATTGTATGTGCACTTCTTCCATCGAACTCTACATTGTGTGTTATAGCTCTTTGCGCATGCAATATTCCTCCAATGATTTTTGTGTCATCTGTTGCAGCTCCTCCTAGGCGTGAGATTCTTCTAGCGACCATTGTGTCACCCACTAAACTTATTTTCATATCCATGCCTTTTCAAGTGACCTTTGTGTTGCTTGTTATACTTATTCATGGATCCGATAATCCTCAAGTGATATTTTTGTCGTGTGCTACAACTCTTCGTGTGCTCTTTCTTCTTCCATGGATCTCTACGTGTCACGTACAAACTGATTTTTCTAGGAAACATCAAACTTGGGAGGGAGTTGTGCTACCTTTCCGATCTTCCCTTCCAGTTTTTGACTCGATATCTCAACCTACTCAAATTCCCTTCCTATATTTGGTCTGCCTTGGGTTATCACTTGGACATAAACTTCCTCATACTTCTCCTTTTTTTTGCATGGCTTCACATCAACAATCTTGCAATGTATCTTTTTTTCTTCCCACTTTTTCAACAAGTTAGCACAGTCCTTTGTGACATGCTCAAGACTTRAAAAGTATGCMCAAAGAATGTGAGTTTTGGTGAAAAAACTTGATACACGACCAATTAATCCACAATTYGAGAAAAATGRGGGGTATTCCTCCCCCTCATCCATATCCTCATCCACAACCAAGTACATATCCTCCTTGGGGGCCTCCCTGGTATATTCCTCTATCAGCATCACCATAATCACCACCCTTATATTCTTTTTATATCTGGAATGCATCACGAGTATTGTCTTGCATCATATGGAGTGACTGACAGTTATTGACATCATGTCCCATAGATTCATAAAACTCAGAGAACAAAGTGTAGTGTGTCTTTTGATACTTTGTAAGGTACCAAATCTATTATAATAGCATGGAACATAAATATTGTAGAGAATAACAGTGAAACACCACAATAAATGAAGCCACAACACCAAAATAATACCTTTATTGATAGGAAACAATGTTCACTTGCCTCTTTGAGGGGGAAACCTCCAACAAAGCAGTGATTTATTACAATAATTATCAATACAAAACTTCTCATACCCTCTAATCCTATTTATACTAAATCTATCTATCCAAAATAACCATCTAGAGGAATATCCTTCTAGAAGCGGAAGCTTCTATTAGGTCTTCTTACATTTGACTTATTCTTCCTTATTGCTAGGCCTTATTAATATTTGACTTTATTACATGGAATTATATTATTCTACCTACGTGAGGGGTTAGGGTGTTTAGGTCCCTAACATTCCATCCCCCTTGAAGAACAACCTTGTCCTCAAGGCTTTAAGATGAACAAATTGTTGTATAATGGTGGCCAGATCCCATGAGGCATCTTTTGGAGGTGTATCTTTCCAATGGACTAACACTTCCTTGATGGTGAGCTAATGGATATGACGCTCTTGTTGGTCAAAGAATGCTTGTTGCTGAAAAAAGATGGAACTTTCTTCATCCAACTCAGGGAGACTGGTTTGAGTTCAACACTTAGTTCCAATCACCTTCTTTAAGTAGGAGACATGAAAAATAGCATGAAGCTTCGATTGACTGGGTAGAGATAACTGGTAGGCCACCAATCACACTCACTTGAGTACAATATAAGGAACATAAAATTCGGGAGAAAGATTCTACAATGTTCAAATTTGATTGAAGTCTTCTTATAAGGTTGTAGTTGAAGAAACACCTGGTCCCCTTTAGCAAATTTCCGTTCGGAGTGACCTTGATCTGCTTGTTTCTTCATGCAATTCTGAGCCATGACTAAATTTTCTTTGAGGGAACGAAGAATATCCTCTCAGACTATAATATTTGTTTCAACCTCCTGAAACTTTGAAATCCCTTGCATGTATGAGAGAATTGATAGTGTCTTTCGGCCATATATTGCTTCAAAAGGAGTCATGCGAGTAGTTTTATGGAAAGATGTGTTGTACCACCATTCAACTATGGGTAACCACTAAGCCCATCGATTTTTCCTCTTAGATGAAAAAAAACTCAAATATGTTCCAAAACACTTGTTGACAACTTCATTCTGGCCATCCATCTAGGGGTTATAGGCAATGTTGAGATGCAATTGGGTTCCCTGTAGCTTGAGCAATTCTTGCCAAAAATGACTGGTGAAAGTGGGATCTCGGTAAGAGACAATAGAATTAGGCATACCATGAATCTTGAAGATATTATACATGAATATTTGAGCCACTGTGGAAGTGGTGAATGGGTGTTGAAGAGATAAAAAAAGAGCATATTTGGAAAGACGATCGATGACCAACATGATCATTGACTTATTTCCTGATTTAGGTAAGTCAACAATGAAATCTATAGAAATATTTTTCCAAATAGCACTAAGGTTGGAAGAAATTGGAGTGTGCCAGGAGCTTTGATTTTTTATGTTAGCACAAGAATGGTTTATGCCTCAGATTTCCATAATTCCTTCATTATTCATTTTGGCAAATAAATATAATGGGGGGGAATTAAATTTATATTGGGTTATGCCCAATCTCCAAGTTCAAGCATTAATCGACATCTCAAGACAAAACTAGCCAAAGAAAAAGCATTGAAAACACTCTCACAATGTTCCAATAATTAAAACCACCCATGGATTTATGCTACTGAATTTCACATAGACACAC
>SNQJ01S0074183.1:0-16031 GCA_010110895.2 Picea sitchensis | reverse complement strand
CATTTTCTTCTATCCATATTTAAAATATGCGCTGGTTGGAGATTATGATATCCCTTTTTGCTGGAATATAGTCTTTGGAATTTTGTGCATTAGATCAGGCTTTGAACCTTATCAGTTTGATCCCTTTTTTAAAATAAAATCACTCATCCAACTTTAAAAATTCTAATGGGTATTGAGCTTACACTTACAACAGTCTAAGTGTGATTCTCAGTGCTAACATTTTTGGCGTCGTTGCCGAGGAGGCGATTTGAGGATGTTGCATATCTCCCTAGGTAGAATGACAAGTACAGTTCCAACTTTAGATGGTAGACTGAAGTTGGGCACCTAGAGGACTGCATATTTTATACCTGGTGACTCCATGAAGACAAACTTTTTGGAAGACTCCACTATGGGAACAATCTTGGATAGAAATGGAAGGCAAAGGCAAGTTCATGTATCAAGTTCTGAATTTCTTTCTCAAACTTGTGCTCTTTGTCCTGCATTCTTTCTTGAATTTCCCTGCACACATTAGGAGAATCATATTCTTCTTTGTATACCCTAAATACCACCAACCTGCTCTTGCATATTCATATTTCAAACAAGTATATTTACATCCTTCCCATCTCATTGATGTTAATGATATCCATCCACTTCGAACACCTGAAGAAGATGAGGTTCATATACAATTTTTAATCAGTCTGAACCTTATGATTCTATCCCTTCTACAGATTTCAAAGATGATTTATCACCTACTACCATTCCCTCTGTTGTTAATAACCATCCTATTGAAATTCAACATGCACTAAATGATTGTTGTCCTTTTGCAAATAATAAAACTAGTTCAGTTCAGGCTACCATCTCCTCTGAACTTTACCAACAACCTTCTAGTGTTCAACAACCCACTGACTTCTAGTTTAAGATTAGGAAAAAGATGTTTGGACCTCTAAATCTTCCATCCTTTCTTCATCGTTACCCTCTCGGATTTGTAGACTACCTACCAGATTTTGCTGGAAAAGATAACACTGCAGGAGAAGAGCATATGTCAGCCTTTCAAGACTTCATCGACAATCTAGAAATCTTGCAGGAAGATATTGTCATGAGGATTTTCTCTAAATCTTTGATTGGAGATGTTGCCTTTTGGTTCAAGAATATGGAAGTTACTTCCATTGGTTCAAGGGATGAACTATATGAAACCTTTTTAAAATAATGGGGAAAGAGAAAATCATTTGATCAGTACTTGCATGAGTTCACTGCTATGAGAAGAGAGGATAATGAATCTTTTTCCGTCTTTAATAGAAGGTTCTACAACATTTATCATGACATGCCCTTGGAGATCCGACCTAAAAAGACTATTTCCATGGTGTTCTATGTTATGGCTCAGTATCCATAACTTGCCCTTCTCCTGAGAGAAAGAAAGTCATCATCCTTAAAAAGATTATTTGAAGATGCTCAAGAAGTTGAGGAGAACATCCGTGTTTCCAGGGGGATCCAAGAGAAGGTTTTCTTTGAAAATCTGCATACATATGAGCAAGAGGACTGTCAGTATATTTTAGATTTTCAACAAGAGGAAAGTGAGTATGAATCATATCTGGATCAACAACAAGGATGTAAGTATGATTCACATTTGGAATCAAATTCTTCAATATTTGCATATTTTTCTATGGACAAGGATGCATGTCAAGTTTATGATCAATTTTCAAAGCATGTTGAACATATTATAACTGATGATTTCATAGATAGCTATATGTTCTTGGCGGATCATAATTATCAGTGTGATTTAAACCTGGTTATACCACTATCTTGTGATCATCATGCTGAAAACAAACATACTGTAATTGTTGATGATCAAAATATGATCTCAAGGGAACCAGAAGGTTGTTTGTTTTCAAGCAAAGAGGAATGTATGTATGAGCAGTTGTATTTTCTTAATAAGAAAGTTTCCAACCATGGTCTCAAGGATCCAATTGCAGCTTATATGGAGTCATATGTTTCATATTTTCTAAAAATTCCAGTTTTCATTACTTCATAGGTATTCATGGGAAAACATGTTTTTATGAAAGAATTCATAGCTCTGTTTTTAGACCTCTATTATTCTCTATTGATCAGTGGTATGGATGGGATTCCTTCAGTCATGAAGTTGCTTGAATGGTTACTGTAGAAATTTTCCTTTACTTGAGAAATTTGTCGATCTGGTCAGGATAGGGTAGCATAGGTAATAAGCTCACTTCCTAAGCATTTGATTTTCTTTAGTTTCTAGCGAGTCTTTCAGTTTCTTGAATAAGTGGCAGTTTTTGAAAATATTTAGAGGTTGGTTGCATAGTTGACTCCATAGCCCAATAGATAAGGTGACTGGAACTACAAGAGTTCTTAGAGCCTCACAGGGAGGAATCTATCCCCCATGGAGCATATGTTAGCACAAGATTGTTTTATGCCTCAACTTTGCATAAGTCCTTCATTATTCATTTTGGCAAATGAATATAATGGGGTGAAATTAAATTTATATTGGGTTATGCCCAATCTCCAAGTTCAAGCATTAATCGACATCTCAAGACAAAACTAGCCAAATACACAAGCATTGAAAACACCCTCACAAGGTTCCAAGCATCAAAAACACCCATGGATTTACGCTACCAAATTTCACGTAGACACACAGGCGGGCACTACCTAAATTCTGGTAGAAAACGAATTGTGCAGACTTATTTTACCAATTTTGAGTCACTAACTTATTTTTGAAAACCGGAGGAGGCTTTTGTTCATAACATTCCAGATAACAAAAAACTCTATCAGTTTCTCAAAATGTGGTATGGTTTGATATCTAATAGACATAGAAATGGCACTACCAACTGTTTTACAATGGCACTACCTAATTTCTTGTAGCGGTCACGGTTTTTCTATTCTCCTTGTTGGGAGGTTGCCACCCGTCAAGAAGGATTAAAATGAATTTTCAAGTATCAATTAGATGTCAAGGGACACCTGGAAATAATATTTAGGTCCATCAAATGACTCATGCATGAGGTGGAAACAATTTATTAATGACTTCTAACAAATTCCTGAAAATTAGCAGTTTGTTGGATTTTTGTCTCTTTGATTGTTGCCACCTATCTCCAAGGCTTAGAATCCAATGGAGGAGATGGGATTCGACCTCCTAATGTTATTTGGATGCTATTTTATATTTAATGAAGGAGATATCTCTTGGAGAAGGGGTTGGAGTGATAGGAAAAAGACCGTTACTATTTTGTAAATTCCCAAATTATGTATATCTGGATGGAGGATCCTTGTGTAGTCAAAGATCAACTTGTGCTCTTCTCTTTGTATTCTTTCTCTAATGGAATATTGATTGATAAAGGATTTATCAAAATCTTTGTTAACAGAGTTATGCAGTGGATGATTTACTGTGTATTTTGTGAAGCATCTCTTCTTGGAGGAAATCTTTATTTCTTGATTAGAAGGATTCTAATTAATGAAATTTCAGCCATATGAATGTGTCAATCAAGCTTGATGTGAAATTGACTGTTGATATTGATGTTTTACTACATTTTCTTCTATCCATATTTCAAATATGTGCTTGTTGGAGATTAGGATAGCCCTTTTTGCTGGAATATAGTCTTTGGAATTTTGTGCATTAGATTAGGCTTTGAACCTTATCAGTTTGATCCCTTTTTAAAAATATAATCACTCATCCAACTCTAAACATTCTGATGGGTACTAGGCTTACACTTACAACAGTCTAAGTGTTATTCTCAATGCTAACAATTTCTCCCTTGTTGTGTTGACAGACCTCACATTCAAACAAAAATGTGTGAACGTCATGTTTCATACCATTCTAGAAAAATAAATGTTTTACCCATTCATAGGTTTTGGTAACCCTTGAATGCTCGGTTGTGGGTGAAGCATGAATTTCATAAAGCACAGTGGGCTTAAGTTGTGATTACTTGCATAAATACAAATGTACTTTGTAGAAAATCTCTTCATTGTGCTAAGAGTACCCTAGAGAAGTTGGAGAATTGTGTTGCAATTGGTGGATCATGCTAGAAATTTTGGGGTCTTGCAGCCATTCCTGATGAACAGCTTGGAGCCCATCTGGTACAATGAAGGAGAGGGAGAAAAATGACCCGTCTTATTCATGTTTCCAGGAAATAGTGTCTACCACTATATTTTCATTTCCCTTCTTGTAAATGATCTCATAATCATATCCAAATATCTTGGTCACCCATTCTTGTTTCTCCGGTGATGAAATTCGTTGTTCTGAAAATACTTGAGACTCTGATGATTAGTTTTTATTTGGAAGAGATGACACAATAAATAAGAATGCCAGAGATCCATAGCATGAAAAATAAATAACATTTCATTTTAATAAATGGATTGGTGCACATGTCGCTCTAAAAGTTGTTTTCTAGTGAAGGACAAAGGCCTACCATCTTGCGTGAGGATGACCCCAATTCCTTTCCTTGAAGGATCAAATTCCAATACAAACGTCTTTGTGAAGTATGGAAATGCTAGGACAAGATTCAAGAACATATCATCTTTCAAATCTTGGAAGGAGTGATCCGCAGCTGGAGTCCAAGTGAAATAATTATTTTTAAGGAGAGAAGTGAGGGGAGCTGCAATTTTTTCATAATTCTGAACAAACTTCCTATAATAGCCGATTAAACCAAAAAAATTATGCAATCTCTTAAGAGTTTTAGGGCAAGGCCAATCCTTCATAGCTTCAATTTTCTTGGGATCCATCTGGACACCATCCTTGCCAACAATATGACCCAGGTATTCCACTTTTGAGGCTCCAAAGATACATTTATATTGTTTGAGTAAAATTTGGTGCTTAGAGAGTAGATGGAGAACTTGATTCACATGGGAGATATGGGATGTCCAAGTTTTACTATAGATGTGAATATCATCAAATAAAACTAAGAAAAAAGGATGGAGAAAAGGATTGAAGACATGATTCATAAAACTTTGGAAAGTAGAGGGAGCATTACACAAGCCAAAGGGTATTACCAAGAACTCATAGTGACCCTCATGATTTTGAAATGAAATCTTGGGAATGTCTTATTATTTCATATAGATCTAGTGGTATCCATAATGTACATCAAGTTTGGAGAAGTATTGAGCACCACTCAATTCATCCAAAAGGTCATCAATGATAGAAATGGGGAATTTGTCGTTGATTGTGAGTTTGTTGAGAGCGTGAAAATCATGACAAATGCGCAAAGTACCTTCTTTATTGAGTACCATGACCATAGGGGAATAACAGGGGTTGGTAATAGGATGAATAACACTCGCTTCTAGAAATTCATGAACAATTTTCTTAATTTCATTCTTCTGGGAAAATGGATGATGATAAGGGAGAACATTGGGAGGAATACTACCCGCTATGAGAGGGAATGAATGGTCATGGACTCCATGGTAAGGGGGAATTTATTTGGGAGTGGTAAAAGAAAATTGGTGGCGAGAGAGGATAGATTGGAGGTCGGGATGCACAAAACATGTTTCAACAGCATAAATGGAGTGGAGTTGGGAAATAATTCCATAATGACCCTTTTTGAGGATATTTTCCATGCGATGGGAACTGATGATCTTAGGGTATCCTGTTGTGATGCCTTAGAACATATATGATTGTCACTCTTGTTGTAATTTCATGGTTAATTCCTTAACATCCATGAGAATGGAACCGAGAATGCATAACCATTCAACACCGAGAACAATTCCATAATCACCCATATCTATAGAAAACATATGGGATTTTAGGTGATACTGACCAATTTGGAGCCACACATTTTCACATCATCCCCCACATTTCATGGAACCTCCATTGGAAATCATGATTTGAAAATTATTGATGGCATAGATGTAACAATTGAATTCTTGGGAAATGCAGCGATGAATAAAATTATGGGTGATACCACTATCCAGAAGGATGACAACTTTCCTATTTTTAATGTAATCCATTAATTTGAGAGTCTAGGGAGAAGAGAACCCAGTAAGGAAATTAAGTGAAATCACTGGGTCAACTTGTGGTGGATCAGAGGGCGGTGGTAATTCCTCCACAGGTGAAAAATGACCTCGTCTTCAAAAATATCCTTAGTCACATCCATAAAAATCTTATATTCCTTACACTTATTCCTTGGAAAATATTTTTCATCACAATTATAACAAAGACCCTTGAATTGACATTTAACCATTTTGGCGTTGGTTAATTTATGGATCTTGAAGGGAGTTGCAGTAGGGGAAAACTTGGTGGCTTTAGGGTGAGGAGGAAAGGATGGTTTGTGGATATGGGAGGAGACAATATGTTGTGCTTCCTTGGATCGTTGAGTATATTCCAACCAATTCTGGGGGTGTTCCATGAGAACATGGACACATATTTCATATTTTAGGCCACTGATAAAACATTCCCTGAAGAAAGCATCTAACATGCCCTTTGTTCTAAAATCCAAGTGCTCAAATGCATAAATAAAGTCTTCCATTGTTCCATAATTCTTCAAATTGCTCAAACAACGTAAATGGTGGGTGTCAGAGTCAAAGCGGTCATAAAGTGCTGCCATAAACCATGTCCAAGAAACATACCCTTGGTGGGCCTTTTTTCGCCATTGCCACCATTGCCATAATTTTGGATCCAGATGGAGGATACCACAGTGAATCTTGTATAACTAATACGTAATGCCATGCAAAGAGAAATAATGTTCCATTTGGGTTACCCATCCTGTGTGATCTGAGCCATCAAGTTTATTCACCTCAATTATGGGAGGGAATAGGTCTCAAGAAAAGTGGGTAGTATGAGGACCTTAGTAATGGGAAGAGTCATGGTCATCCTAATAGGATGGTTTTTCAGAAGAGGAAGGGTTTGTGGAATGACCCATGAAGTGTTCAAGTGTGGCTTTGAGGTCTTTGATGTGGGCACATTGGTCTTAGAGGGTTTCAATAATGGAATTGATTGAGATACGTTTGACATTGATATTCTTTATGTCTTCCTTGTTCTAGAGGTTTTCAACAACTAATGTATTGAATTCTTGGGATCGAGTGTTGGCCATTTGAAAAAATGGGTATGAAAATGGTATAGGGGGGACATAGGGGGTCAAAAGGGATGGGTGGGGCCATTGAGAAGAAGAGTCTCATATGATAGGTACCATTGCGATCAAGAAAAAAAGGGGAATCCAATGGGATAGGGGCCAAATAAGGGTGTCGGAAAAGGGTTCAGGACCACAAAAACAAATTGTGTTAAAAATGATAGGTACCACTGGAATTAGGGAGAAGAGAGGAATCCAATGGGATAGGTCCCAAATAAGTGTGCCAGTGGGACCACTATAATATTTTATTTTTATTTTTTTACTCTTGTGAAGTTAAACTTTGATCTGAAGAATGTTGCAATGTTAAAATGCCCAAATTCTTAACAGGAAGAAATGTGTAGTAATTTCTCAACCAGAATGTAGGAAGAAATATTGCATGACAATAAAGCTTGTTTTTTCTATGTATGGGGTATTATGGGTTTCTATAGAAAAGGGTTTTCCTTGTGTTATAGCTCTATGATATACATGTGAGGTCCAACAATAGTACTCGACCCAATATCTTAGGTTACCAACTAAGGAGGCTAGACTATGCCCTTAGTCGTACTACTTGACTACCTAGGTACTAGATATTATTTTACAAAGTGTTGTTCTCGGTGGCACTATAGTGGTTAGGTGAACGATGCATTTATCTATGGAGGGCTTCGGGATATCTAGGTTGATCTGTATATAGGTGTTGTCTGATGCGCTACCACTCGAAGGGGTACCAACAGAGGTTACAAGGGTGGCCAACAATGTGTTCTTAAATACCACTTGTAGTTCATGCGTGTATTAATTCCCAACCTCGGATTTATGCATTGAACTATAGATCTTTGTAGCTTTAAGACGTTGGAATATGTCTCTACCCTGAAAAAAATTAACCCACAATTTTCTTCCAAGGAAAGTGCTCTGATACCACTTGTAAGGTACTAGATCTTTTATAATAGCATGAAATAGAAATATTGCAGAGAATAACAACGGAACAAAACAATAGATGAAGCCACAACACCAAAATAATACCTTTATTGATAGGAAACAATGTTCACTTGCCTCTTCGAGGGGGAAACCTCCAGTAGAGCAACGCTCTATTACAATAATTCTTAATACAAAACTTCTCATACTCTCTACTCCTATTTATACTAAATCTATCTATCCAAAAGAACCATATAGAGGAATATCTTTCTAAAAGTGGAAGCTTCTATTAGGTCTTCTTACATTTGATTTATTCTTCCTTATAGCTAGGCCTTATTAATATTGGCCTTTATTACATGGAATTATATTATTCTACCTACGTGAGGGGTTAGGGAGGTTAGGTCCCTAACATACTTCTCTAAAGTTTGGTAGTGGGATGATACATGACCCCATTATCTACAGATCTCGCACCACTCCACCTGAGGCCCAGTTGGTAATGGACTCAGTTCTCATGTTTCCACATAATTCAGAAGTACATGGCACTCGTCCTTGCGATGCCCCTCATATTGACATGTTGTAAACCATACATGCTCATACATGAAAATTTTCTTTTCCACGTCCTGCAATTACATTGACATATTGGCTAGTTGCAACTACACCTATGAAAATATTATTGATGTTTCTACCCCTTCTGGTGTAGCCTCCAACTGCATAGAAATATCCACGAATTATTCTTGAGTCGTCACCTTTTTTTGGGTGAGTGGGACTTAGATATGAGGGAGTAACCCCACAATAAAACACTCTCTATGTTGAACTTCATGAATCTGGAATATCAGGATATCCAATAAAATTTTGAGCCATTGGTCATAGTACCATGTGGTTTCTCCTCTTTTTTGTTTGATCTCCTTTTTCTCAGTAATACACTAAGACTCTAAATTAGGTTTCTAAAATTCCTTAATAAAATATTTCTTGATCTCCGTTAAGGACCTCGCTTGTCCCATCGATGAAGTGACCTTGTGTTTCATGTACCATGTCAAGGATATTTCCCTTAACATGGTTTCCAATTGTGAAACCTTTTCTTCTTCCTCTATGATCCTCTTCATAGACCATATTTCTTCACACATGAACCAATGTTGTTCTGCATCATCCTTACCCATTCCATGGAACACAAGTAGACATAGGGTGCTATCTCGATTTTCCATATTCAAATTCAAACCAACTCCTCCTATATGACTATTGAGTGTTGGGATTCTCAACATTGATACTCTCTTGGGTGAAGTAGCATTGAATTTTCCTTCTTCTTCACTCATATCTTCTCTTCTATCTCTTTCTACTCTTTCTTCTCCTCTTTCTCGTATTCCAATAGCTTCAATATCTATTGTTCTTTCTTCTTGATTACAAATTCACAATGGGGGTGGTTCAAAGGGGGGGTTAAGTCCATATTATTTTGATATTCCTTGTGAGGTGACCCAGAGAATTTCCTACTTTCACCCATGAAAGACCATCTACAATCACTAATTCTTCTCCCCCACCACTAGGGGATCCTCCATATTCCTTCCTTTATTTTGTGCCTCTATCCTACACCTCATCTTCCTTAGAGGTTGCAACACTCTACAACAACCAAGGGGATCAAAATTTGTCTCCTAGACCCCTGGGACCACTGATACTACTACTTCTTTTATTGATACTAGTATCCCCATTGGATATCCTATCCTCAACACCACACCTCTTTGTGGGCCTACCTTCACATGTGCTCCTCTCTGGACCAACACACTCTTATGTACTTCCTCCGAGTGCAATCCATTTTCTATTCATCATGGGTTTTACCCTTTTTCGAGTTCCCCTTGCTACCTTCCTACCAATTCTATGATCTTCTTTCCTTCTCAACTCAATTCTTCTTGCATATATCACAACTCTCTCTCTCTCTCTTATTATTCTTTGGGTCCATTCCATTCCTCACCTCATTTCAACAACTTTTGGATATTCCTCAACGGATCCAACTCCTTTCTCATTTTACCCCATCTTTTCACCCCCACAACGTTAGGGGAGTTTACTCATCCATTCTATTGGGTTCCATGCACATCAACCCTTTCTCCTTGAACAACATCTTGATCCATAATGGGATTCCTTCCAACATAAATTTTCTTGGACCTTCTATGAACTTTCTTTCTTCCTCGCTGAAAGAATCAATGTACTCCACAACAAATTAAATAATATATCCTTCCTTTACCATAACAAACCATAAATCAATGGCCAATACACTTATTTTACAATGTATTCAACCTATCAAGGGTGGCTTGATCCCAAACCATTGGTTCTAGAGGCCACAAAGTATAATTGGTAGTAGTTTTCAGACCACACAGGAATTCAAAAAAGAACATCTTATGAATATTAGTGTAGAGATATGTGTCCTTCCATCTCTTCACATTGACTCTTAGACCTTGAGTCTCCCACAGAGAAAAATCATGTTCCTTTGGAGTTAACCAATATTTAATTTCCTCTCGATATGTATACCACCTCATTTCTCTCCTTCATCATTCAATACAAGAATTTCAAGTCCTGACAACATAACTATTTGTTGGTCCATTTCATTCTTATGCACGTCCTTCTTAACGTTGGGGATTTTAGACCCAAGGTTCATCCAGAGTTGACCAACAAAAAACCTAAATCATCAGCATATCAATATTCATCCAAGGCCGAAGAAGGTCTCACCCAAGACACAATGAGGATCACAGAGACCATATGGTATTGTGTCAAGAATGCACGACTAAACACACTGTTGTGTTGGTTTTGTCACATGGGTGAGAAAAAACACAACACTTACTTTCCTAGTTTAGTTAGCTAAACAAGACAAATGGTTTTGAGTTGATTAGATAACCAAATACACATGAAACAAGGAAACAAAAATAAAAACAAAAAGAAACAAATGTTAGAAAACTTGCAAGAACTAGGACCATGAAAATGACAATCATATATATACCAATGGATCAATATATTGATAGGATAACACCGTAGAGAAAGGAAGGGACTTATGAATCCCCTCTTCCTCCTTGGGAGGGCTCTTGAGTTCCCTAATAGAGAGCTCTTCTCTTCATATAATGACAAGTAACAATGGTGAATAAATACAATGCCAATCCTCTCAAGAGGTGCATGAAATGTCCCTTGCTATAGTGCTTGAATGATTCAAAGATAAAAGAGGATTCTCCAAGAAGAATTCTTGCAACATAAAAATACCTTGAAGTTTTTATTTTTCTAGCACACCCATGGCACATATTTATAGTGTCCATTCATGGAAATATATAACTGGTTCATAATGTGAACAAGGGGCCTTTTAGGGAACTTCCTAGCCCTTGACCAACCTCCAAGCTAGATTTCTCTCAGATTTGAGTGTCAAATCGTGTTGGGGGTTGGAATGGAAGTGGTTGATAGGATGACAAGATTCATAAATGCGTAATTTATGAGAAGTGTGTAGGTTTTCACATAGACAGTCGTGCATCCTACGCATTATGTGAATAGTGCACAATTAGGGTTGTGTTGGACCACACATTATGTGCACAGTGCACATGCCTCCTTTGGTGAATTTGTGCACTTTGATTTTTGAACCAAATATATATTTTTATTCCTTTTGGATGGGTTTTGATGTTGTAGGTGTACTAATTGTTGTTGGAATTGATGTCTCTCTTCAACCGTTGTTTGTAATGTTGCGAACAATTTTTCAGTGATAACAGATGCCCCCTGATGTCTGAGGTTAGGGGCATACATATAGCCGAAATACATCAATATTTATTTTGTTGATGGTTCGATTGTGCGGAAGAGAGAAGAGAGGAATTGAAAGAGTGATCCGTCCGAGGGAGAGGGAAAACTATGGGAACCAAACCTTTCTCTAGGAAGAAAAAATAAAATCTGTATACAAATGAGGTGGGCATGCCCCATGCTCGGGTCATGAAACCAAAATGTGGGACTATAATTGAAGATGTATGATGATGCAGATACATGTAGAACCCTTGGGGGTGGCTGATAATGGAATCTGATGGTTTGGAATGGTGAATTGGCTCTGAAGCGAGTAACGAACGACGATAAGAAGTGTCGATGACTCTTAGGAATTGATGGCCTATCAAATTCATAGTTCTTCGACTGGTATGGAAAAATACAACAGTTTCATAGTAAGACCCACCTTACTGGATTCTTTAAAATAGTTTGGTTCAATTGTAGATAAGATTTCTAGGTGTGTTTGTTCTGGTGAACGGATTTTTCTTCTAGTCTCAACTCCTGCATCTTTGTTTCCAATAATCTGATCTAAAGGATGATTCTTCTGTACTCGTTTTCTAGGTGTCTTTGGAGATACAAATTTTCGTTTTTCTGGGTGGCAGGAATACTTCTTCTACTTGTCAGTTCTCTTGAACTTCATATTCCTCTTCTACTTCTTTTCCATCTTCTTCTTGAAAAAGTTGTTCCACTCTTTTTCATCTTCTTCTTCGAAAAGTTGTTCCATTGCTTTGTTTTCTTCTTCCTTTGATTCTGGTCTTCTTGTTTCATCAATTGTTACGTTGATGCTTTCCACAACTTTGTTCAATCTTAGATTGTAACAATTGTATGCTTTCCTTGTACTTGAGTAACCAACAAGTATTCCTTTGTCCACACGAGAGTCAAACTTTCCCATTCTGCCATATTCTCTTTTGATGTAGCATTGCTTCCAAAAACTCTGAAATGCTTCACATTTACTGGTCTTCCTTTCCATAGCTCGTAGGGAGTTTTATCAGTGTTGTTTCTGAGAATTACTTTGTTTTGAATGTGAACTATTGTATGCATTGCATGTGTCCAAAATATATCTGTCAATTTGGAATCCATTAGCATTGTTCGAGCCATTTCTTGTACTGTCATGTTCTTTATTTCAACAACTCCATTCGGTTGAGGTGTCCTAGCAACGGAGAATTGCCTTTTTATTCCATGACTACTACAGTAGTCCATAAATTCCTTTGAAGTGAACTCTCCTCCATTATCAGATCTCAAACATTTGATTCTTGAATCCATCTCATTTTCAACCATTTCCTTGTATATCTTGAAGTTTTCAAAATCTTCTGACTTGTTCTTGAGAAAGAAAACTGTAGTCATTCTTGTATAATCATCAAGTAATAACATAAAGTATTTTTCACCTTTTAATCCCTTTGTTGTAGTTGGTCCAACTAGATTAGTGTGCACAATTTCCAGTGGTCTTGTTGTTGAATATTCCTTTGATTTGAACCTGGTCATTGTTTGCTTTCCTTGTTGACAATGCTTGCATAAAGTGTTGGTTGGTTTCGTGATCTGGGGCATTTCTCTGGCTGCTTCTCTTTTGTTGACTTTGACAAGGTTATCAAAATGCATGTGACCCATTCTTCTATGCCATAGCCAACTTTCATCTTCCTTTCCTAGAAAACACTTTTCATTTCAAATTTCACTTAACACATATATGTTGTTTGAAGTTCTTGCAGCTGTACTGAGCAATTTCCCTAAGCCTTTTTTTCTTATCTCAAACTTTTCTGAATCGAAAGTAAGTTTATGACCTTGGTCACACATTTGACTCACACTTAGAAGATTATGTTTCATATGTTCTACCAGTAGAACATTTTGTGCCTTTGCATTCTTGTTCCCAATTCATACTGTGCCTTCTCTAATGATTTTGGATGAATTAGCATTTCCGAAGGAGACTGATCCATTTTTTTCTTTTCGTGATGTAATAAATTTGTCTTTATCACCTGTCATGTGTTTTGAATATCCATTGTCAACATACCAACTGTGTTTCTTCTGCTTAGCTTCTAAAGCGGCTGTGCATTCTTCATTGTTATACTGATCTTGATTTCTTATCCATGTCGTTTTCTGAGGTTATTGTCTGTGACTATTGTTATTCTATTGAGGTTCATTAGGAGGGACTGTCATTCTGCAATCCTTGACCATGTGTCCAAAATTGTTACATTTGTAACATTCCACTTCAGTGCTCAAAGATTCAAACCTGTTGTAACTTCTTCTTTGTCTGTCACTAGGTCTCCTTGAATAATCTCTTTGTGTATAACTCTCAAAGTTGTTACCGTTCTTGTTGTTAGCTCTGCAATTCACAGCTTTATGTCCAAAATTATTACATGCATAACATAAACCAAAAAATACAGTTTGATACTTGGGAGTTGAAGATCTTCTGAAAGGAGGTGCTCTTATGAATCCTTGTTCTTCTTGAGGCCTATCTATCTGTTGTTGATTCTGAAATCTGAATCTTCTTGGTGGAGGAGTGTCCCTGTAATCTTCCTTGTATATCTTCCTATCCTCTTTGATTGTTTCTGCATAGCTCTTTGGATTTGTTTATTGCTCTGTTGTTTTAGAGCTTGATCCCTTTTCTATCTAATTGTATCCAAGTCTAGACTTGTCAAGATGATATTTTTGACTGATGATAATGTCATTTAGAACTTTTGAGCTATTCTGTATATTTTTCTTTTGAATATCCTTTCTTAGTGTGACAACCTCTGCTTCCAAGTTTCCAATAATCTTGTCCTTTTATTCTAGTTGTTCTTTGAGTGTTTCTTCAATTCTTTTATCTTCTTCTATTTGAACCTTCAATTTTGTGATCATTTGTTCTAGTTCTCAAGTGTCATTTTTCTTGTCTAGTTTTGCTTGCAATTTCTTGTTTTTCTTCTTTTCTCTTATGATAACTTCTATGGCACACATTAATTCTTCTCGATAGTCAACTTCTACCTCTTCAATTTCTTCTTCCACTTCTTCACATTCTTCTTGAGCTTCTTCATATTCTTCTTCGGAGTCTTCTTTGTCAGAGTCTTTTACTGCCATGAATAGATCTCTTCCTGTCTCATTGTCACTGACTTCATCTTCATCTAATGATGAGATGTCTTCTTTGGTGTATAATCTTTTCTTGAAAACTTTCTTTGTAGTTCTTTTGCCTTTATATGTGTGTTTTCCTTTTGAGTAACCTTCATCATTTCTCTTTTTCGTATGAGGAAATTTGTTAGAAAAATGACCAATACCATCACAATTAAAACAAATTAAAGGGAGCTTACCTCTATACCTACCGTTGGTTCCCTTGTTTACTCTTTTGACGAAGTTGGCCACTTCTTCATCATCTTCCGAGGTGTCACTGTTGCTGCTATATTATTCTTGTTCCTTTTCATTTTTCTTTGATCTTTTGGATGCCTTGAAGGCTGCTTCTTTTACATCTGGATTTTCCTGCTTAGTTCTCATTTCATATGCTATGAAGATTCCATGCAGTTCGTCCATGCTTATTGAGTCCAGATCTGATCTTTCTTCTAGTGCTGATATATTAGGGTTTAATATCATACGAAGAGATTTTAGTATCTTTTGAACAATTACAAATTCTTCAATTTCTTCTCCCAATCCTATGATTTCATTCACTGTTTCATCAACTTGTAATAAGTAGGATGCAATATCTTCATCTTCCTTCATTTTTAGTTGTTTGAAATGACCTCTGTAAGTCTGACGCTTTGCTGCTTTGACTTTTGTATCTCCTTCATAAATATTTTGAAGCTTGTCCCAAATCTCTTTAGCGGATTTACAATGTGAAACTTCAGTGAATACTGTATCACTGAGACCATTCAAAAGTGCATTTGTGGCTTTGTAATTATTCTCACTAAGTTTCACTTCTTTTTCATTTGTTGTCGAAACTGCTGGTGCTGTGTATCCATCTATGATTGATTTCCAAACTTGAAATCCTTGTGACTGTATATATGTCCTCATCCTTATGCTCCAAAAAGCATACTTATATCCATCAAACTATGGTACTCCATTTTTATATGAGTTGGTACTCTCCATGATCTACCTTTCTATGGTTAAACTGATTTATGAAGGAACTTGCTATGATACCAATTGTTGGATTACTGAGAGGGGGGTGAATAAATAATAGAGAAATTTAGTCCTTTTTAACCATATAATCCAAGTGTTATATCAATGAATCATTATCATCCAATAACTGTAGAGTAAATAAGCAATGAACAAATGAAAAAACATAGACATACATAGTCCACCAGTGTTTTACATGGAAACCCAAATCGGGAGAAAACCACATAATGCGTTTTCTTATATGTCTTGAAGAATTACATTCAT
>SNQJ01S0074181.1:56757-70439 GCA_010110895.2 Picea sitchensis | reverse complement strand
GAAATGAAGCCCTTGAATCTACTACCCAAGACTCAAAAATATTATCTATAGAAAGAATCAAAGCATCTTGTAACACATCACCTGTTACATTTGCTTCCTGATTTCTCTCCTGTTGTCCATCTCTTTGTTTCTTTGGAGCTCTGTAGTCTTTATTTAGATGTCATTTCTTCCCACAATTCCAGCACTCTATCTTTCCAAGTCTAGATTTGGATCTGCCCTTCCTAGAATTCCCACGGTTCCCAAAATCCTTACCTCTATCCTTTTGTCTTCCCCTGTTCTCCATGTTCAATGCATTTCCTGATGTCTCACCTGTGATTTTCCATCACATTTCCTCACTAAGGATAACACCAACAACATCAACAAATTTTAAAGTATTTGAACCAGAGACAGAGTTACTTACAACCATGACCAAGCCGTTTCAGCTTTCTGGCAATGAGCACAAGATTAGAAGAGCCCTGACCTCATCATCAAAGTCCACTTTTATAGAACTTAGTTGATTAGTAATCGTATTAAAATCATTTAAATGATCTGCAGTAGACCCACCTTTTGACATCTTCTGATTAAATAATATCTTCATTAGAAATACCTTATTGGATGTCGAGTTTTTTTCATACAATTTGACCAATGCATCCATCAAACCCTTCGTTGTCTTTTCTTTTGAAATATTGAAAGCCACTGATGCTACCAGGCTCAGACGTATTGTTCCTAGAGCCTTTCTATCAAGAATCTCCCATTCTTCATCCTTTGTAGCCGTCGGCTTCTTTGTTATTCTGCCCAATGGTAGGAATAGATCCTTATGACATAAATAGTCTTCCATCTGCATCTTCCATAACTGGTAGTTTTGGCCATTAAATTTCTCGACCCTAAACTTTCCATCTTCCGACATTGCTCCCACTCAAACTGGGAACCCTCTTTTCCTGCAAGTTACCTTTCTCTCTGATACCAGTTGTTAGAAAAACAGGACCGTGGAGCAATAAAATAAACAAGTGCAGAAACAAAACAAAGAATATACACAATACAATAGAGACATAGATTTACGTGGTTCACCCAGTGTGGGCTACGTCCACCAAGAGAAATTGACAGGTCCTTCCTTTATTATTATCCAGCATATGAAGGGATACAACCTACAAAAAACCTGTTGTAACTTCCTCTTCTTTCTCTCACAGTATCCTATCTCACAATACAATATTCTCCATCCACCATAGCCACAATACATTTCCCTCATAAAAGAGAGTTTCCTTCTAGGGAAAAAAAACCCTAACATAATCTCTATCATTAGATCTGCGACCTTATAATGAACGGTCCAGATTTACAATGAAATTACAATATACATTTACAAGGCAATTTTTCCTTTAGGGGCTTTTCCCCCGAACCCTTGCTTGTCCGCAAACCCCCCAATCAAGGGGATAGCCCCCCTGGACTCCGCAGAGGGGGTACCCCCCCTCCGTACTCCCCCACATGGAAGAGTGTACATACTTCTAGGGTGTAAATACTTCATGGGGTATAAACACGACTGAAAGTAAAAGACCTCTAAATCAGGAAGATAATCAGGCTCCACAACCAACATGTGGTAGTTCTTGGGCTTGCTGCACTGTGCATTTCCTCTCTGCATATTCATCTCCATGATCTTTTCACAAAGTTTTATGGTAGATGTTTTTACTTGTTTTTACATAGTTATATGCTAACTTCCATGTTTTGTGTGAACAACTATCGGCCCTTTTCTTCTCACACATTTGTTCACTTCGTAATTCTTCCATCTTATTTTTTTCTGATTTGTGAAAAGCTAATACTCATTTCTAGATATCTTCATTTCTTTCTTACAGGTCTTCTATTTAATTATCCATTCTTCCCATTTAAAAAAACATTTTCCCTATGTAATAAGGCACACTTTAGATTGTTTCTCGCACATCCTATCCTCTACACACCTTACATTGCTTCCCATGAATCCTGGTATCGACACACTTTTCATTGCTTCTGGCGCATCCTCGCCTCCGCATACTACTTTTTACTAATTTCTATGCTACATGTTTCTATTTTTTTTTTACATAGTCCAATGATAAATATGATATTTTGTGCAAAGAACTTTGCATCCTTTGTTTCTCGCACATGATAGCCTCTACAAAATTTCACCGCTCTCCTTTATGTATGCACACATTTACTTATGCACGATAGAAAGAGTCAAACCCAACATTTAGTTGTTCTATGATTTCTTTCTGAAGCTCTTGTTCCTCGAGTACTACTATGGCATCTTGAAATAAATTTGTCATAATCTTAATATTATTCTTCAAATCCATACTCAACAACTAAAGCATAAATCAATTTCAAATACCAAGGATCAAGTCAATTAACTATTTCCCAAATTAAATTCGACTTGTTTCAACTTTTGTAATTGTCATTCCCTATCCTAACTTCCAAATAATTTACATTGCTTCTCATCTATGATAATTTTTTATCCACATTGAACATTTACTATTTAATTACTAAGTTTTACTCGACATTAAAAATTTAGTAAGCTTTACTTTACATTGAACAATTTACCATCTTGCATCTTTACAAACTTTTATCCCAAATTTTTTAAGTCCAAACACTCTACATTGCTTCCTGCATATTGATCCGGATTTATGAGCGGAATGAAAGGAATAACAGACTGAATACAATTACATAGAGATATGGAGAACAACAATAGATATTTAGTGAACAATAATGATCGGATTATTTTCGGCACGAAATGAGAGCAGAGATACAATAAAGAAATGCACAGAGATATCACGTATATCCAATAATAGAACATAAATGTATCAGAGATGCAACCATAAACACAAACATACAGTAATACACGATTTCTATTAATGAAAGAAATGTACAGAGACTCTAAAAATACAGAGTGAAAGACTCGCTAGAATGGTTGCAGCTTATCTCTGAGAAGAGATGTGACAGCTACTCGCATTCACAAGAAGATGATTACAATGAGTCTCTGAAGGCATTTTTACAATAAAAAAGAATGCCAAAAACCATATACATCCAAAAACCTAACCCTAGGAGATGAAGCACCAAAATTCATGTGGGCCCCATTTGGGTAAGTTAGTACAACAACTTCTCAGGGTCGTAACTTTTGCATACGATCTTTGTTTTAGGCATATGATAGCCCGTTGGAAAGGTAGAATTGAGGAGATTAATTTTGGGGGCTCAATTATGCCTTCATATATCATTGAGAATCTTTATATTGAAAAACCTTCATTAGGCCCTCAAAATAGCCCTGGAAGTTACAACTGCTAAAAATAGTAAATTGCCAAAATTGCCAGAAAACTGTTTTGAGCCAGTTGGAAAAGGTGGGTGGCCACCGATATCCACCTAGATAAATCCTCCCTCCTTAGGAAGAAATGGTCTCCATTGCTTTGAGTTCCCGGGGGAGAGGGAAAAGCATTTGTTGAATCTGCATCTTGGTGAGCTTCTTGCCTTGCTAGAGACGTCGCACTGCTCAGTTTGTGGAAGTATGTCATGAACCTGTTGAGGCTGAGGTTGTTCAACAAGTTGAGCTACATGAGAAGAAGGTGTGCAGAAGGAATATTTGTGCTTTGCTACAACCTTGTTGACCTGCTTCTGTTGGATATAAGATGCTTGGGGCAAGGTTGTAGTGGTTGTAGTGTCCTTTTGTTCCCCTTTTGAACAACGTGTGAAGATGATTTTTTCAGTATAAGATACTACCTTGCGGCACTGTTTAGGTGGAACAATAGCTGGAACTACTTCTGGTATTCTATAGAGATGACCCCCCAAAGTAAAAATGACACTACGGGGTCAAGACTCATAAATAACATGGCGCTTCCACATATATGGCTGGCCCAAGAGAACATCACAAACATCCAGTGGGGAAACATCGCATAATAATTCATCCTTGAAGGGTTGGATGTCATATGACAATCGACATTGTTGGCTGACATGAAGATCTCATCCTTGGCGAAGCCACCCGATGTTGTAATGGTTGAGGGTGTGGTGTTGTCAACAATCCCAACTGTTTGATGACCTCTGATGAGATGAGGTTATTCTGGCTTCTGATATCAACAATAAAATGCAATGGGTTCCCCTTCACCCACATCTGTGAATGAAAAAGGCACTCCCCCTCTTCAGGATCTATTGGTTCTTCTGGTTGAATTCATGTTGTCGCAACAATAGCAGTGGGGTCTGTGTCGATGATCTTTCTTTTACTAATATTTCAGAATCAGATTCTGAATCAGGGTTTGGCTTCTTGTCTTTGATATCGGCCACCAATGACTGTTTTGAGTGACATTCATCGGTGTTGTGCTAGGGGATTTTGTGGAAATCACACCATTTTCTGGTGTCCTTCTTTGTCTTCCCATGACCCTTCTTTTCCTGTGGCTTGGACTAGTTTTCAGGAGACTGTTTGTTAGGGCCGTCTTTTCCATACTTTGGTTGTTGTGGATTTGCAGACCCAAACTCCCATTTGTTCTAGTTCTTAAATTTCTGCTCGATTTTAACATCATATCGATAAGCAGCACCGAGTGATGAGATGTCCAGAAAATCCATTTCAGTTTGGATGTATCTGTGTAGAGCCCCATGGTATTTCAGAACCAAATGTCGTTCAGAGTCTTTGATACCCAGCTTGGTGCACAAGGTATGGAAGGTATTGGTGAACTATGGAACTGCTTGGCCCCACTCTTACTGTAGTGTGGTCCATTCATGTACTGGTCCTCATAGTTTCCAACAGGGAAATACTGTTCCTTTACCACATCCACAAAAAAATCCCAAGTGGGCTCTATTACACATGAAATTTGCACACCTAGGTACCTCGCCCTAAGTGTCGTAAAGTGTCGTATAAGTGTTGCATACACCTTGACACCATGGAATAACCTATGTCACAATCCATAGTCAATGTGGAGGAGGGATATATATTACATGAAGGAAGAAATACCAAGTACACATGAATTATTATTAATATCCATGGAAAAGAAATGGATTAAGTGTGAGAATCAAGTGCACATGAATTATTATTAATATTCATGAAAAATAAAATAATTAAGTGTGAGAATTTACCTCACATTTGGTTTCCTATTTTTTAGGGAAGGTGGAGGATCTCATTCATGGTTGAAATATTTCCTGCTTAAAATCCTTGAGAGATATTTCCTCCCCAAAATCCTTAAGAGATATTTTCTCCATAAATATCTTAGAGATCCCTTTCTTAGTGGATCTGATGAGTGATCCTCTCCATGGTGGTTAAGTCTCCAAATATTATATAATGAGGGATTTCCATGGAGGGAAAGGGAATGGAGATTGAGAATTATACCAAACTTATGATCTCATGAGTGGTATGTCATTTGGAGCATCAACATTCTGTGTGTGGATTGTTTAAACAAGGGTTTGGACAAGGGGAACTTGATGAAGCTACTACACTCACATATATGGTTGTAAGTTTTCTTCATTGTTGTTCTCATTAATATAATATGCTTGGCCTGTTTCTTTCAAATCTGTGTTTGATCTCACATGAATTTGTCTCTAATAGATAGATCTATTTCGAGCTAATCTCAGTGTTATAACCCTAAATTGCACCACACATGCTTACTTGGCATCAGGCCAACTCATATCCCTTCATTGCCAAAACATTTGCTGAAGAACCTCTTTAAAAATCTTCTTGGGTCAAGGCACATGCACCCTAACCCACTATTGCACGCGTGTGAATGCTGGCAGGCCTACTATAGCCCGCGTTTACCTAACAAAACACAAAAATAGGAAAGTTGCTGATGGGACAGAAATCTATGGGTCAGTTAACTGAAACTCTTAGCCATGCATGGCCGAGAGATCGACCAAAACCCTAGCTCCTTCTAGCCTATAAAAGAAGGGGTAGGGGTACCATTTGGAGGAGGAAAAATTATAAGCGAAGAAACTCTGCCCATTTGCCGAATCCATTGTCCCAACCCTTTAGCCTTTCCTCAAGCCTAAGGAGAATTAACGTAAAGCAGTTGGAGGACAAAAGAAGAGGAGGATCCCAGGATTAGGATCAAGGAGCGGTGGCCGGTCTCGACTTTGATTGTAAGTTGAATCATTTTGAAAATAATAAAAGAATACTTTTCCCGTCCCAATGCATGAGTTATCTATGATTTGTTTAATTTATGCTTAATTTCTAACCCTCAAGTAGAAAGGTAGCATGCATGTGTAGTGGTTTGTCTTGATTACAGGATTATCTTTGGAAGGAGCAGAGCAAGCAAGCAGGCAAAGAGCAATGGAGGATCTACACCAAACATCAGTAAAAGGGTTAGTAGTTCCTTTCCATGCATGTATTGTGAAAGAGGGGTTTAAGTTTTGGGTGGTAGGTTAAAAAGTAATTTCTTTACAGTTAAAATTTGCATGCAAGTCTGACCCTAGTTTGCTAGTCCATAGGGTATTTTTCCCAACAATAGAATTGGCGACCGTACTAGGGAAGATACTCTTTAGGGTTTCCGGATTTAGTTGAGTTTTTGGGTAGTTTAAGAGATTAGATTTTATTTTTCTTTGCCTATCTTTTTCTGTAAGGCTTGAACTAGCAGGGAGCCTGGTTCTTTATACCAGTTTTCCCTGATTGTTACTTGACGGAAATTTTTGGGACACACAGAGGTACACACGGCCTGCAGAAGGCCTACACGCGTGTACCCGCGCCCTAATCTCTTACAGCCCACGTGTAAACACTAGCTGTAGAGGTTTCAGTAGTGTGTAGGATTTCAGAAAGCTTGAGAGGCAGTCCTCCTCTTCCCTATCAGAATTATACATTCTCAGGGGGTTTTCTGGATCTTGTCTGAGTCTTGCTGGTTCACAGTCTTGTCTCAGTTTGTCTTGTTGAGTTTTGTTATTCTTTGCAAATATTTTTTCTTTTCTGTTAGAAGAAGCATCCAAACCTTCAAGGGACCCTGGTTGTCAATACCAGAGGCCTCTTTTGGATCTGGGCTTCCTGTTTTTATTTTTTTTTATCTTAGAAATTATACATACAAGTGGTTTGTACAAGGTCAGACCACGGGTACACGCATCCTGTTTCAGCTCAGCACGCGTTCGCATGCATTCTGTTTCAGTGACAGTAGCGTGCTTGACAGGCTGTTTTTTTATCAAGGTGGGGCAGTCATCCCCTCTTTTGGTGAGAAGTATTGCTCTCAGGTGTTTAAGTCTAGGGTTGAACAGTCAGTAGGTTAGGTCATCTTACCCTTAGCCTTCTTTTTGTTAGTTGATAGTTGGTAGAAAATATAAAAAGAAAAAAATTGTTTTATGGTTTTTAGACAAGCATAAGAGTCTTTGCTTTCTTGATTGTCATTGAGTGTATTTTCTTTGATTCTTTGCAATCTGCGCTTTAAGCCAAAATTTTGTTTTTCTTGGTTTTAGGCTTGTTGATATTTTCCCTTTGTTGCTTGATTAGCACGTAAATAAATAAAAAAAGAGAAAAAAAACAAATCTTTTCATTTCCTTCTTTGTTTGAAGATTGTGTTTCTGCATCAATAGCTAGGAAGAAATATTTTGTTCATAAGTTTTTGCAGTGCATTTAGAGAATAAGTAGCTCGTAGTCGAGTGGAACTCCTTTATGGTTGCTGCATCAAATCGTAGAAAAATTGAAAAGAAAAAGAAGTCTTTCTTGGTGAAAAGTTGTTTATTTTTGCATTTAGTAAAAGTCTTTTGTTTCCATCTTTTTTCATTTGTTTTTTCTTTGAGTCTTTACACATCATCAGTTTCACCTTCATACCCCGTGACATAAAAAATCCCATAAAAGAAACGCTAATTTAAAATCTATTAGACCTTTTGTTTGTAGGGTTCATACACTAGTTCAGGACTAGGGCCTTGGATTAGGTTGGAGAGGAAACTCTTCAAGGCCACTCAAAACCAAACATTGGAGTCTGTGATAGGGAGTGTAGAAGTCCAGTTTTGTGGAAGTTATCCCGGACCCCCCTCTAACACAGGGGATAAACACGAGGTTGCGTGAGGAAAGGTAGCAGAGATAACCCCTCCAAAGCCGGACCAAGCATAGTGGAGAACACATATCGAGGATTTGTTTTGGGATTCTGTCGTTTGCATTTGCCACGGGGCTTCGTGGGTCTCAAATCTGTTCGAGGTCCTCAGTTGTCTTTTGGACCATTTTCTCTCAATACCCTTGACAGGTTTCGGGATTGATACCCTGCTCATTGTGGTCTACCCGACTATCGACTATACCCGCCCGGTGACTGTTCGCATGCTAGCAAACTAGTTGTCAATCTTTTTAGGGACATACACAGGTGACTGCGGGGGTATACCGTGATACCTAGGATAGACATCAGGCCATGCTTTGCAGAGTATACCTGGAGGGTGCTTCCGTATTCGAGTTTCATTTGCACCGGTAAGTTGCTCTAGTGTTGTTTGTTGTAACTGTTCTTCAAAATAGTTAGTGATTGCTTGTCTTATCTCTTAGGGGATTCTTTTTAGTGTGTGTTACTGTTTGAACATGTAGAATACCTTAGCGTGTCTTGGATCTTCTCACACAGTGGAGGATCCCGAGCTCCTCCAATCATGAAGGCTTCTGGGCCTACCGTCGGTTATACTGGAGCCACCCCCGCCACCATTGAGGCGGAAGCTAGACCAACAAGGGTCTTTCGAAGAAACCGGGTTACAAACCATTGTTCCTGAACAACTCCCAGAGGAATCAACCGCCAATCTTGGTTCGTTTGAAACCCCAACCACTGATACTTGGCCACAAGTTATTGTACCAATTCAATTTTACGAACGCCTGTCAGTGCCTCACACAGCTATGGAAACAAACGCTGTTACTTCCTCTGGGAATTCTTCCATTCCCACCATCGTTGCTACCACAGGAGAAGCATATCCTAACTTGCCATCGTCGGTCCGAGCCACCATGGTCTCGGCTGCAACTACATCACACAGTGGACCGATCCCATCTATCATGGTGGCCACAAATCCCTTCACACCTAGTGCGACAGGCCCTCTGTTCTCATACGGTATGCCTAGTTCGGGTACAAATCCTACACTCACTCACTCCACTTTATAGACTTTGGGTCTGGGGCCAGGGAGCTCTAACGCTCCTCTACAAGGTCAACTTGGGGGCATTCATGTCCCTTTTAATGCTTTTCCTTACGCTGGAGGTCATATCTTTCCTTCGTCCCCTTCGCTTGGGGGTCTGCATCAGCAGTCCGCCGGGCAGCCTGCACACACTAGTTCATTTGGAGTCGGGAGTCAAGGAACACCTACGCAAACTATGCCAGTCAGTTCGTCACTGTTTGTTTGGAACGGGACATTTGGTAACAACACTTTTGCATCCATCGCTTTCCCATCTGGGGGCACTCCCATTTTTGGACAGTCTACTCCGGCGCAGGGTACTATTCCTGTGCCGGGGGCACATATAGCAGGACCTTGGAACTCAGGACAAGGATCCGTTCCCTCCTCTAGAATGTCGTTCTGGGGTAATTCTTTCCACAGTCAATGGAACCCTGGACAGACTTCTATGCCTCTCCCATCAGGACCGGCATGGGGTAATCCTTCCCAAAGTCCTTCAAACATGATGCATTCCCAACATCTGATGTCCTTTATGGGGAATCATCCAATGATGTCTCCATAGATGCAAAATCCTTACGCTGGCCAGGGCCATGGTTTCTACTAGAACCCGGGCCAGCAGCCAAACTTTTCCTGGCAACCTGGTGCCAGTCAAACTACAGGACCCTTTTTCCCAGGCTATCAGCAGCAACCCAAACTACCATTCCTGGCGACGTTACACTTGCTAGATTTGACAAGATTGTTAAATGATCCTATTTGTCACAATCCACGTTGGCCTCCTATGCCAACGAAGTTTCCTTCGGACATTCCAAAGTTCGAGGCCAAGCCTAACAAAGATCTAGGTGATCACGTGACTACCTTCCATCTTTGGTGTTCATCTAACTCGTTGAAAGATGTCTCCGTTCAGTTGCGATTGTTTCAACGCACTCTTATCGAGAGTGCCACGAAATGGTACATCGATCTCGATCGCTCAAGATACTCTTCCTTTGGTGAACTGGCGATGGCCTGCCTCAACCATTTCTAGTTACCTGTGAGATACGACGCTGGCACAGAGCTGCTTGCCAATTCCGAACAGACAACAACAGACCATATCTCTGATCATATCCAAGAGTGGAGACGCCGGAAGAGTCTAATCAAAGTACCAGTCCCACTAGCATTCCTTCTTGAGTGGTTCCTTAAGTCTTTAGTCCCACAATTATCCAAAGATGTCGCAACTTATGGGGTTTTCTCTGAAGAAGATGCCATCATGAGGGCTCAACAGTTTGAGCTTATCTATTCTCAGTTTGGTTTATTATACAACATCCTGCCGGATGCACCACGATCGATACTGGATAAAACTAGACAGAGAGCTGGACCACATGCCGATGGTATAGTTGGTTCAGCCCAAACCAAGCCCGTTGAGCAATTGACAAAATAATTGCAGCAGTTATCTATACAACACTCAGCGGCCAGCCAAACTACTCCTTTGGCTGCTCCTCCTACCCAAACGTCGGAAGTACACTCCATGCAGTTGACTAACCCAAAGGCCACCCAGTAGCTTGAAGGGAAGAAAAAACAACGAAAGAAGGGTAAGGGGGAGAAAAAACCCACTGATAATGCTGGCAAGGGCACCACGGAAAAATGGAAGGCGAGGTATCCGTGCAACTTGTGTGCGGAAGACCACCCAACCCATCTTTGTCCTCGACTTGCAGAGGCCCAAAAGTTTGTCACACAACAACAGCAAGCCGTGTTGACTAACCCCTTTCAGTATGGGAAAATTTTAACTCAAGCCTCTACAAGTACCGAAGGGGGTAGCCAAGAAACCTTCCCTCCTCCAAACAATTCCTCATCCGCGAACGTATATATGGTTAGGGGTGATACTTTAATAACAACAAGAGCGCACGACTATAGTAAACCAAGCACTTCTAAGAAGGACACAAAAGCCGAACTCCCATCTCTTCCTCTATAGATCGAGAAGACGTTGGGAGAAACGATGACACGCATTCCAAAGGGTGCATTTAATAAATCTTCTCACAACCCAAACACACGGGCCACCCAGAATTACTCTCTGGTGGAAGATTTATCACAAACCCCTTATGCAATGTCCACCTTGGAGGTCCTCCAAAGTTGCCTTGCTCAGAGGAAAGCCTTGTTAACTACTTTAGGCTCTACAGAGACTTGTAACCCGGGTACCATCATGTTAGATACCACTGATTTAAAACCTCGTCTGTCTTACCACGTAGCATTTCAGATAGTAGTGGCTCATCCCACGAAAACGTTTACATGCAATATCTTTCGCACGGTGGTCGACGAGGGTGCCTCGACATGCGTTATGTCGTTAGCATGTTGGAAGGCCATTGGTTAGCTCGCTTTGTCTCCATCACCTACTCTCCTCACTGTGTTCGACGATCATTCTTTCTGACCACATGGCATCATTCCTTCTTTCCCTTTGCAGTTAGGAGGGAAGATCGTGTGTGTCAAAGTAGAGGTAGTCGATGCTCCCCTTGATTATAACCTCTTGTTAGGTCGGAGTTGGACTTATGCTATGCAAGATGTGGTTGCTATAGTTTTCTGAGTCTTGTTGTTTCCACACGAAGGCCGGATAGTGACCATCGATCAATTGTCCTTCTCCAGACCTGACCCAGCTTTGGGGGCATCCACGGTTCCCATGATTGATAATCCCCAGCCCGGGGTCGTTAATGTAGGAGTTGGTTTGTGCCCATCTTTGATGGGTACCTTCGATTACCCACCTCCTCATGACGATGTCAGGTTTATATCGAATCACCACAAGGCTGAGATTTTTCACGTTTCGTCGTTCCGCATGACTTACTTTCAGGATCCGTGGATTCTTCCTTCCCCATCAGCCACGATGGATAAGACAGGGCACTCCGACATTTCCATGCCCTTGTCGGCTGCTGAAGTAGTGTACTCTTTAGTCCAGCAAGCTTCAGCTAACCCTGATCTGATTCCCACACAAGAGTTGGATCCACTTCTAGAGCCTATCTGGGCTCAGGGTTCTCTCGCCAACACCGATTCGTTAGACTGTGTTTCCTTCTGACGAAGTTGTAATCGAAGCAATGACTAGTCCGGACAGACCTTGGGAAGATCTTCATCACAAATCATATTTCCTCCCAGATTTAAGCCGAATCGAGGCAGGAGAATTCACTGTCACCATGATGGGAGATCAGCCATGTCCTATTAATCTCTTAGCTACACAGGAAATTTATGTTGAGGGCAATATGGAAACTATCGCTGCAACTATACCTATCAACATCTCTCGAAACCCTGGCGTCGTGGAGAATGTCTTCGTCGGAGTGGAGTGCTCCCCCGAAGAGATTCAAATCTACACGGATCTTTTCAAAGAATTCCGCGACATTTTTGCCTGGTCTTATGAGGAAATGCCAGGTATCGATCCGAAAATAGTGGAACATGAAATCACAACGTATCCTAATGCTAAGCCTATTCGAAAAAAACTTCGTCCAGTCAATCCTAAGAAAGCAGCAGCCATCAAGATTGAGGTCGAGAAATTGATAAAGGCAGGGTTCATTTACCCTATCCGTTTGACTCAATGGGTGTCAAACCCCGTGCCGGTCGATAAAAAACAAGGCACGATTCATGTATGTACCGATTTCCATGATTTGAACAAGGCGTGTCCAAAAGATAATTTTCCAACACCATTCATCGACTAGATCATTGATGAATGTGCCGGTTGTGAAGCCTTTTCGTTCATGGATGGTTTTTCGGGATATAACCAAATCCAAATCAAACCTGAAGACCAACATAAAACGACATTCATTTGTCCATGGGGTACATTCGCCTATCGTAAGATGCCTTTTGGCCTCAAGAATGTTGGAGCCACTTTCCAGCGGGCCATGTATTTTGCATTTCACGACCTCAAACATATAGTCGAGGCCTATCTAGATGATTTAGCATCATGCTCTCGCAAGCGAAAGGATCATCCTATGCACCTCAGACTAATATTCGAACGCTGTCGCTACTTCAGGATTCGCTTGAATCCCAACAAGTGCATTTTTTGCATCACGTCAGGACGTTTGTTAGGTTTCATCATCTCAACAACAGGGATCATGGTGGATCCTCTTAAGGTGGAGGCAATAATCCAGTTGCCCCCCCCCCCACGCACAATCTTACAACTTCAAAGTCTTCAAGGCAAGGCGAACTTCTTACGACGCTTCATCGCCAACTATGCCGAAATCACCAAGGGCTTTATGCGTTTACTGAAGAAAGATTTTCCTTTTTTCTGGAATGAAGTCGCTCAACGCTCTTTCGACGCATTAAAACATGCCCTTACAACCGCACCTCTGCTATGGCCACTTAATTATAGTAAAGATTTCTTATTATATCTGGTTGTCGCAGAGTCAACCATAGGCATGGTTTTAGTTCAGGAAGATGATTCGTTTTCAGAATACGTGATCTATTACCTGAGCCGAGGCCTCGTAGGACCGGAATTTAATTATTCCCGTCTCGAAAAACTTGCGTTGGCAATAGTTCATGCTATTCAACGGTTCCGTCACTATGTTCTGTTTCGCAAGACCACCGTCGTTGCTGTTGTGAATCCATTCCAGTACATGTTGACACGACAAGTTATCGGCAGAAAAATCAGTAGATGGATGGTCATCCTCCAAGAATTTGACTTAGACTTCGTTTCAGCCAAGTCCAAGAAGTCATTGGTCTTCGCA
>SNQJ01S0074181.1:16577-31179 GCA_010110895.2 Picea sitchensis | reverse complement strand
ATGGATGTTCGACTTCAGCTCATCCATTCACATTCGTTGGAATGTACTAGAGTACCTTGGGAATCATTGACATTAATGGTGATCTCCCTCGCGCTTGTTAACGGTTTACATCATTGACTGGTAATCAAGTGGTTTCTGCCATGTTCGACATCAGAACATCTATTCACATGGTTAGATTCGTACTGCATAGGGATTGGTAAGAAGACCCTGGGTTGAGTGATCACTTTGATATGTACTTTTCCCAGGTTGCGATGGAGTTTCTCTTGAACAATGACACATACATTGTTACATAGATCCACTTTGTATTGGTCATGGCTATGTCTTATCATCTCGTAGATCCATTGTGTATTCTTCATGGCTACGATTAGTTCAGGTCATGGGAGTATAGATCCACATTGTATTTTCAGTGGCTATACCTTTCTATCAATACAATTATGGACCCACAGTGTATTTTATGGTGGCCATATCTTGCAAGTCTTGATCACCCAAGCATAGGTATGCCTTCCTTGGGTTTGAATCATGTAATAATATTTGTTGGATGTTTGTGTGCAGCTTTTTTAGGTTCTCTGCATCTATACTCTTGCTTGAAAGTCTACAAATAATTTCAGTTATCAGTTCTCATATTCTAACTTCATACTTTCGGGGGCAATCTGTTACACGTCGAACATACTCACTTTGATAGTGTCGCAAGTGTCATCATTACAAAGGTCACAAGTGTCGCATTTTTCTTACAAGTGTCGCAAGTGTCGTCATTAAAAAGGCCGCAAGTGTCGCATTTTCCTTACAAGTGTCGCAAGTGTCAAGGAAAGCATACTTCCATGATGCTTATGTCGTGCCTGTAAATGACATCAGGAGGACACTTGACACATGTCAAACACTTGATTTGGAAGAGGAGGAAAGGTTAACTAGGCTCATGAACCTTTTGCCATCTGGAAACATTCAAAAAACTGAGTTTTTGAAGGGGAACGCTCCCTTATAACTATCTCAGGAGTGTTGGTGCCCCCCCATAAGCCATCAAGGAGCATTATAGCGCTGCTTCAACCCTTTTGCAGGAGCGCTCCTACCCTCAGGAGTGTTGGTGCTCCCCTATACACTACTAGGGAGCGTTATAATGTTTTGAGTGCCCTTTTGAGGGAGCTCTACCTATTTTAGGCAACAATTGATTTGTTGAGAAGAATGGGGGAAGGATATTTTCATTCTTAGAAGGCAGTTGGGTTCGAATTCTCAATCAAGCCATGATCTTAGGGCAGATCTCTATCTGGAGGAGGAAAATCCTCAACTCATCCCAAAGATATCTCAAGTTGTTGAGCCTCTCCAAGGCTATATGAGCAAGCTTTCTCATGGTGAAAGGGGACTGAAAAAAGGAGAATCACACCAAACTTATGATCTCATAAGTGGTGCTGGAATAGAGATAATTTGGAAGCAAGAGACCTATGATCTCATAGGGAGAAATCGGTGAAGCAATCATCATTCAGATCATGGATCTTTCGAGCAAGGGGTAGACAAGGAGGACTTGACGAAACTGCTGCAATCCATCTATGGTTGTAAGCAATGTTTTTTCCTCATTAATATAATTTTCTTGTCCTGTTTCTTTCTAATTCGTGTTCAATATCACATGAATTTGTCTCTTTAGTAGATAGAAATATTTCGGACTAATCTTGATAGAGTAGGAAGTGGTCTTACTTTGTTTGTCTACAGGGCTTATCAAAGAGCGAAAGATTGGAGCTCAATTCAGAGCATGTAGGGACAAACACCAGTAAAAGGTACTTTTTTTCTCCTTCCTCCTCACACATTAGTCCACCTAGATCTAAAAGGAAGTTAGTGACCATGATAAGCACTTTATGTCTTAGAGTTAAGAGTCTAACTCTTTGAGGAGATCTACCTGTCCGCAGGGAGATTTTCCTTCAACAATAAGAAACATCACATCAAGAACATGGTACACCATTATTTACATGGAAACCCAAATGGGAGAAAACCACGGAATGATTTCTTATATATATATATCAAGAATTCATTCATAGGAAGCACCAACTTCCAAATTCTCCAGGTGCAACTGGAAGGATTCTCCAAACCCTTATTCTCAGTCTCCAACTTGAAGGAAGCTACAACTCCCTGGATTTTATGGCTCCAACCAGAAGGAGGCTACAACCCCCTGATTTTTTTAGCTCCAACTGGAAGGTGGATACAACCACCTAGTTATCTGGCTCCAACCTGAAGGAAGCTCAAACTAACTGATTCTATGGATCCAACCAGAAGGAGGATACAACCCCCTTTCCTTTCCATGTCTTGTCGCCTAAAATATAAATGTAGACAATTGTCATGGACTCTACCACTATCACTTACGTTGTCACTTCCATTTTCACTATCACGCCAACATGTAACCTATCAACCTATAAATGTATCCAACCTATCACTATCAACCGATCACTGTCACAAAAACATTTCCAACCAATCATTGTCTCATTCACAAAACTAGATCCACTCTCATCCTCATGCAACTCATGCCAATATCACCAAGAGCATATCTCAAACCATATGCTCAACATCACCAACACATTCCTCTACCAAACATGTATCACGACATACCACCACAAAATATGTGTCTCAACCAAGTACCAACATGTACCATGCATCAACCATGCATCAACCTGTACCTCAACCTGTACTATCAACCATGTACCATAACAAGTGCATCAACCATGCACCAAACTTGCATCATCAACCATCTACCAAACATGTACATTCACATCAATTTGTGCCAACCATGCACATCAACACCTGTACCATACCATGTACCACAAACCATATGCCAAGAAATGTATCTCAACCATATACCATATCAAGCATCAATCATGAACCATATGCCATACCAACAACCATATGAAGATATGTACCATGTGATCAATGAAGCATCTCAAAGAACCAATGCATGTCCCTCATGCATATATCACCATACAACATGAACATCCCTCAACCATGTACAAGAAACTCAAATATATGAACTATAATAACCGTGTCATATGTTGTACTAGTCATAAGAGTGTTCCTCACTCATCCAACCAACCAACATATACCATATCCAAGTACAATACCAACCATACCAAGAATGCCTCAAGCATTCACCACATCATAAGCAAAAATGACCATCAAAACAAGCATATAAACATACCTGAACTTTTGTAGCTGACCTAGACCTGTAGGATGTTGACATGTGTGCTTGCTTCAGACTTCAGGAACCTAGTACTAACATTTACCCTAATTTTCAAGTGCCTCGCTAGACAGACATAGGGAAACCTGTGAGGGCCTCACTAGATAGGTATAGTGCAACAAGCAAGGGCCTCACTAGATAAGTATAGTGAAACCCATGAGGACCTCACTAAACAGATATGGGTTGACCCACGAGGATGACCCAAATTAGGGTTTCCTCAGATTTTCTTTCTCTCCTATGCAATCCCAAAATTATTTCACTTCTCCCGCTTCACTACCTTAGAATTCTTCATTGCAAACTAGCCAAAAGATCACAATACTAGACCATAACATTCACAAGATAGATTTTTAATGTAAGTGTGTGAGTGTGTTTGTGAATGCCTCCTTGAGGGGCATTTATACTTTTACTAGGTAACCTCTTCCCTTAAAATTAGGGCTTCTATATATTTCTTGTTGCAACCACTTTACCCTTTCATTCATTGACTTGTAACCAACTAGGTCTTCTTGACCATTCTTCGAGGCTTCCAACTTCACAAGGCCATATATCCCTAATCGTGAGGAACTACGTGGCGTACCACATATCACCAGAAACAACACAACATGTAATATCCATCTAGGATATTCTTACCTACAATTACATTGTACTTCATGCCATTATTCCTCAATCAACTTCAGGCACCTTAACCACACCTCCAGGCCTACATATAGACTATATAAAATGTGCCCAACTAACTCATCATCAGTCTTGATCATACGGATGATAACCAACTATCCAACGATTACGTCCACATCTATGGGGATTTTGGACTTATCCAAGGGTTGACATCAATATCTAAGGGTTGACATCAATCTCCAGGATCACTCTCCACGGGTTGAAATCAATGACAACCAATTGTCCAAACCAACTTTCCAACAATATCCCCCTTTGTAATTGATTGAAACACCAACATTGATGGAAACACTTAGTCATGTAAACACTCATTCTCATGCTTCCCATGTGACCATCATTCCTCATCAATGTTTCTCACTCTCCCCCTTTGACATCAATGGAAAAGGGTATCTTTCCTTGGGGTTGGTCCCCTTATCTTCATGCATCTGTTCTTTCTCTTCCTCCTTGAACAAAGGTTGACTCCCCCTATCAATATGTCTCCTCCTGAAATTATACCTACTCTAATTAATCATAGGCAAAAGAATAACTCCCCCTGTGAGTATGTATCCTCGTGTCTACATGTTATTGATCTTCCTTTCTGGATCTCTCTCTCTGATGATTTTCCTTCTCCACAATATGTAGAACTATTTTTGAAATGTTTCCTTTCCTCTCTTCCAGTGCTAATTATTTTCCATTGGTGCTTCCTCTTGAATTTAACTGAAATGTATAAAAAACATTCATTATTTAATTTCGTCAATCGCTTGTGATGTTCACTTGACCATGCTTTCAAATGATTTCATCTTGATTTCCATTGATTCCCATTGTAAATAATTTTTTGTGCATATTATCTGACCCATGTTTTCTATACTTGCTAAGAATCTCACGAATCCATCTTTGTCCATATGTCAAAAACTATCCATAACTCTGCTACTCAATTGTTCACAATGCTGACCCATATGTCACTGTACTATACAGATGTAGTTGATCATCTCATATCAAATGTGTCTACTGCAAACCATACTCTATATGTCTAGAAAAACCTGTACTAAATATATATTTGCCTGAATATAATCAGAAAGTTCTGCCAACTGAAACCTATGTGGGAACACTGCTTTCTCGATTGATTGATTTTTCATTCTGTACTTCTTCTGTCTAACTACTCTGAATCTATCTCTGCAAATAGGTCACACTGCTACTACACTGACTCCACCTATTAATATTCATATTTATTGGGAGTCTACAAGCCGAATGGATTAGAAAATTACTCACTCTGATGTAGAGTCATATTCCTCTTCATTGATCCAGGTGGATATTGGTGGCCACCCACCTATTCCAACTAGATCCTTTTGCCAATTTTTAGTTCAGCACGTTTGTCTATACTTCTTTGTAATTGTGGGTTCTACACTTATGGGGATGTCTGGAGCCCTACGCATATTCCAGGTGGATACTCGTGGCCTCCCACCTAATCCAACTGGCTTATTTTGTATGTTTTCATGTCAACACATCTTGATGTACTTCTAGGGCCATTTTGGGGCCCTAAAAAGTGTTATTTTGGCTTGCCATAGTCAAACTGTAGACAGAATCAGAGTTTTATGGAGTAATGCATAGTTCCCAAAAACACCTTTCCAATGGGCTGTCACGAGCCTAAAACGAAGATCATATGCAAAATTTACAACTCCGGGAAGTTAATGTACTAACTTACCCAAATAGGGCCCACATGACTTTTGGTGTTTCATCTCCTAGGGTTAGGTTTTTGGATGTCTAGGGTTTTGGAATTATTGTTTAACATAAAAAGGTCTTTAGATCCTCATTGTAATGATCTTCTTGCAAATGAGCATAGCCGTCACATCTCTTCTTAGAGATAAAGTTGCCACCATTCTAGCGAGTCTTGCACTCTATATTTTTACAGTCTCTTTACAATGTTTTCATTAAAAGAAATCAAGTATTGTTGTATTTCTCTGTTTCTGGAAAGTTTCATGAGTATTTCATTGTAATTTCTCTTCTTTCATTTCATTTCAAACATAATCTGAATCAATGGTATCAGATCAAGCTGCTCTTGATCATTTTTCAGCGCATGTCCACGACGAGGTCCGAGTATAGCCAGTTGGGTCTCGAGTTTTTCTCTCTTGAGTACAATCACTCTCGCACACCCAAGAAACTCTCGATGGTGAAAAAAATAAAGACGATGGATAAAAATATTCTATTAACCTGTTGCTTGAGAATCTCTCACACGACAGAGGGATGAAATGATGGATAATTTTGCACACATTCTTCAATGCCTATCGATAGAAACATGCACATCTTCATCAAGTGGCCATTTTGGAGGAGCCTCTCCCTTCAAGGTACAAGTTTATTTTGATATTCCCATATTTGAAGGTCAGATAGATGTGGATTCCCTAGAAAAATAGTTAAATCTATTAGAAGGTTATTTCTCTATTCAAAATCTTTTCGACAGGGAAAAGATCACCTTCGCACTCCTCAAGGCTCTCCCCCGTGTCAAACATTGGTGGGAAAGTTACTGGGAGAAAAGTTACACAAAGGAATCTGGAATCTATGGGACTGAGATCACTTGGGATTTTTTTGTGGATGCGGTCAAAGAACAATACTATCATGTTGATAACTATGAATACCAATACATGAGATGGACCACACTGCGGCAAGAGAAGAGCCAAACAATGTCGAAGTTCAAAAATATTTTCCATACCTTGTGCACCAAGTTGGGTATCAAGGACTGCAAGCGACATATGGTTTTGAAATACCATGGCTCTCTGCATAGGTACATCCAAACCGAAATGGATTTCTTAAACATCTCATCATTGGGAGTTACCTATTGATATATTTTCAAAATCGAGCAGAAATTTAGGCACCAAAACAAAGGAGAATTAGGGTCTGCAAATATGCAACAACCAAAGAACGATAAATATGACCCTAACCAACAACTCCCAGACAACCATTCCAAGACACATGGCAAAAAGGGTAAAGGGAAGACAAAGAATGATGCTGGGAAGTGGTGTGACTTCCACAAAATCCCCTGACACAACACCGATGAATGTCGCTCGAAACAGTCATTGGTGGTCGAGGTCAAAGACACAGAGCCAAACCTTGATTCGAAATCTGGCCCAGAAAATATTGAAAATAGATGGATCATCGACATAGACCCCACTTCCACTGTCGCAACCACAACAATTTAACTAGAAGAATCAGTAGATCCTGAAGAGGGGGAGCGTCTCTTACATTCACAGATGTGGGTGAAGGGGACCCCGTTGCATTTTGTTGTTGATAACGACAACCAGAATAACCTCATCTCAGCTAAGTTCATCAAACAATTGGGGTTGTCGACAACACCACACCCACAACCATACAACATCGGGTGGCTTCACCAGGGATGAGATCGCTGTGTTAGCCAGCAGTGTCACATGTCCTATGGCATCCACCCCTTCAAGGATGAGGTAGTGTGTGATGTTTCCCCTCTTGATGTTTGTAATGTGGTTTTAGGCCAACCATATATGTGGAGACATCATGTTGTCTATGATTATAGACCCTGTAGTGTCATTATTACTCTTGGAGGTCATCTCTATCGGATACCAGAGGTAGTTCCGACTACTGCTCAACCAAAACAGTGTCGCATGGTAATCTCTCATACTGGAAAATTCATCCTCTTCACAGTTTGTTCAAAGGATTCATATAATACCTCCACAACCATTGCAACCTCAACACCTTCTATCCAACAAAAAATGATTGTCAAAGAGAATGAATATAGTGTTTCTTCACCTGCAATTGTGCCTACAAAATGCCTCATCAAACCCAGAGACAACAGGTTGGTGGAGCATACTCAACCTCCCCAGCGACTGTTTTGTGACAGTCTTCCATAGACCAAGCAACACAATTTATTCAACAAAGCATGCATATCACCAAGATTCAAAACATTCTTTCCCCTCTTCCCTGGACACTCAACAAAATGGAGACCATTTCTTCCTAAGGGGGGAGGATTGATCAGGGTGGATATTGGTGGCCACCCACCTGTTCCAACTGGATCCTTTTTCCAGTTTTTAGTTCAACACATTCTTCTGTACTTCTTTGTAATTATGGGTTCTAAACTTCCGAGGTTGTTTGGAGCCCTACACATCTTCCAGGTGGATACTGGTGGCCTCCCATGTAACACAAAAGATGTGAATGTTTGATTTGGCAGACCTTTGTATAAAAGGTCAATGAATGTAAATTATGTTATGATTATGTGTTGCATCACTGCTGGGAGGGGGATGTGCTAAAAGAGACCACAATGGATAATCAGAGGTGGTGGAAGGGACCTGGAATGGTTGCACTAACTTCCACCAGGCCAGTACCATACTGGTTTTTACCTGCTCAAATATCAAAGCATCTCTCTGACCCTGGAATGGATTTTTCGTCAGATTGGCGGGTGGGGAGGCTCCTCAAGAGTTAATGAGGGGATGGGGGTGAACCACCCATCTATAACATCTCCCAGACCTGACCACGGATGGGGAAATTCACACCACATGCAATCTTGAAGAGAAAAAGGCAAGAGAGGAAGTGTGGTAAAAGGGGGAAGGGGAGGAGAACGCACATGACGGAGATCGCAGAGGAGAACCGAGAGAAAACTCAAAAATACAAGGAGTTTTGAACAGAGGAGAAGGAGAGTAACCTTCGTCCTTGACTTCTGTTGAGCTGGAATTAGGAGACTAAATCTCGAGCATCGTGGTCTAGCTCGGGGGTGGCTAGTGGTAAATCTGTTTGGAGTCACTGAGCCTACGGTTGGGTGGAAACGAGAACCCCTCTCAGCAGTTGCATCACACCTAGTTTTTTTCTTATAAGTGTTTATTTCTTGTATCTTGAATTGAATAACCTGGATGCATGCTCATGTTTATACGCTCATAAATGGTTTCTGTATGGAAGTGTTTTCCTCTGTTTTTGACTTGGAGACAAGGGATACATGCTTATAATTATATGACCATAATTGGTCTTTGTATAGAATGAGTAGGTTCAAAATACGAGTCTGTTTTGTTGAGAATTGTCCCATCTACTTGGCTTGTGCTATGCCCTGGTTTAATTTCCTGAAGGCAATTCTCTCGGGAAGTTTCCTCACACTCCAGAGTCGAAATGAGTCTGTCGAAGGGACTACCATGATATTAAACCCATGAGTTTAATTTACCCTTACCACCTAATTTATAGCTCAGCGAATCAAGAAGAGTTTTACACATGTCACCAAGCCTAGGGATAATTTACCCAAGACCCCTCTGAAAGACCTGTCGGAGCTCTATTTCTCGTCGACCTTAACCTTTTCATAGGCAGGAAGGTGGACTTGTAAACGTCCTGAAAGTCCCAAATTATTCTGACCCATTCATCGGCATTTCGGTTTTTCGACACCCGGGAAACCAAAGGGAAAGACCCTTCATCATAGCAGGTCGCGAAGTCCCAGTATGTGAAACTCTGAATCAGCTTAGTGTGAATAGGTTTCAACATTTCAGCATTTTGGCACCCGGGAAACCAAAGGGCATGACCCTTCATCATCGCAAGTCACGAATTCCAGGTATGCAAAACTCTGAATCATCTTAGTGTGAATAGGTTTCGGTATTTCGGCGTTTCGGCACCCAGGAAACGAAAGGACAAGACCCTTCGTCATCGCAAGTTGTGGAGTCCCAGTATGCGAAACTCCAAATCAGTTTAGTGTGAATAGGTTTCGGCATTTCGGTGTTTCGGCACCCGGGAGACCAAAGGGGAGGACCCCTCGCCTTCGCAAGTCGCAAAATCCTAGTTCACAAAACTCTGGGAGGATCTGGACCGTCCATCAGAGGAGACGCGTGGTGAGTGGTCAGAGTTCGGGGAAAGCTCTGAAACCCCGTAAGCCATTGGATCTTGTAGGACAGCAAGGGGGTTAAGGCTGATTTTTCTTCAACACCCTTAAGCTCAGGAGGGATAGTGACCATCAAATCCATATCAACGAGGTTCGTTGATCTCCTACATGAATTTCCATATCATAATTCGAGGATTTAAGTGACAGGAGTTTTGGAGTCGTTGCATCGTGAACTCCCAGTTCATGAAACTATGAAGAGATCTGGACAGTTGGATCCATATCATCGAGGACCGTCAGATATCATGCAAGAACTCGCGTATTGAGTTTCAGGGTTTGAAGAGTCGAAAGACTCGACTCGCTTGCATTTCAAACTCCTGGTTACCGAAGTCTCGATACGTCCAAGACCGTTGGATCAGGGGGATGATTCACAGCCATCGATCTCAATGAAGGGATGATTTCAGGTTTTGGGGTTTGAAGAGTTGAAAGAATCGACTCGCTTGCATTTCGAACTCTCGGTTATCGAAGTCCCAATACGGCCAGGATCGTCAGATCAGGGGGGAAATTCGCAGCCATTGATCTCAACGAAGGAATGATTTTGAGTTTTTGGGTTTGAAGAGTCGAAGGACTTGACTCTCAGGAATCGTTGATTCACAAATTCCGAAAGTTGCCTCTTGGCTTGGCCCGAGGTCATAATCGATGATCACATGAAGGTGAAGCCCGCGCTTGGTGCTTGAGTTGTACATGATGGGTTTTTCAATGAAAGGACCGGTGGATTGGTTTAGTCAAGGTTCTAACAGGAAGAGCTAGCCTATGCTAGGACCTAGTAGGAACTCGGGGAGTCTGTCCCTTGAGAAAAGGGAGAAAAAGGCAAAAAATATATTAAGAGGAGAAGGAGAGTAACCTTCATCCTTGACTTTCGTTGAGATGGAAGTAGGAGACTGAATCTTGAGCATCATGGTCTAGCTCGAGGGTGGCTAGTGGTAAATCCGTTTGGAGTCACTGAGCCTACAGTTGGGTGGAAATGAGCACCCCTCTCAGCAGTCGCGTCACACCTAGTGTTTATTTATTGTATCTTGAATTTAATAACTTGGATGCATGCTCATGTTTATACGCTCATAAATGGTTTCTGTATGGAAGTGTTTTCCTGTGTTTTTGACTTGGAGACAAGGGATACATGCTTATACTTATATGACCATAATTGGTCTATGTATAGAATGAGTAGGTTCATAATACAAGTTCGTTCCCTTGAGAATTGTCCCATCTACTTGGCTCGCGCTATGCCCTAGTTTAATTTCCTGAAGGCACTTCTCTCAGGAAGTTTCCTCGCACTCCAGAGTCGGAGTGAGTCCATTGAAGGGACTACCATGATAGTAAACCCATGAGTTTACTTTACCCTTACCACCGAATTTATAACTTGGCGAATCGGGAAGACTTTTACTCAGGTCACCAAGCCTAGGGATAATTTACCCAAGAAACCTCTAAAAGACCTGTCGGAGCTCTATTGCCCATCGACCTTAACCTTTGCATAGGCAAGAAGGTGGACTTGGAAACGTCCTAAAAGTACCAGAATATTCGGACCCGCTCATGGGAATTTCGGCGTTTCGACACCTGGGAAACCAAAGGGCAATACCCTTTGTTGCCGCAGGTCACGAATTCCTGGTATGCGAAACTCTGAATCAACTTAGTGTGAATAGGTTTCAGCATTTCAGCATTTCGGCACCCATGAAACCCAAGGGAAGACCCTTCGTCATCACAAGTCACGAAGTCCCGGTATGCGAAACTCCGAATCATCTTAGTGTGAATAGGTTTCATCATTTCGTCGTTTCGGCACCCGAGAAACCAAAGGGAAAGACCCTTCGTCGTCGCAAGTTGCGGAGTTCCTATATGTGAAACTCTGAATTAGCTTAGTGTGAATATGTTTTGGCATTTCGGCGTTTTTGTACCTGGGAGACTAAAGGGGAGGACCCCTCGCCCTCACAAGTTGTAAAATTCCAGTTCACGAAACTCCGGGAGGATCTAAACCATCCATCGGAGGAGACGCATGGTGAGTGGTCAGAGTTTGGGGAAAGCTATGAAACCCCGTAAGCCATTGGATCTCATAGGAAAGCAAGGGGGTTAAGGTTGAGCGTCCTTCAACACCCTTAAGCTTAGGAGGGATAGTGATCGTTAGATCCAGATCAACGAGGTTCGTTGATCTCCTACACAAATTTCCATATCGAAATTCAGGGATTTGAGTGACAAGAGTTTTGGAGTCATTGCATCGTGAACTCCCAGTTCACGAAACTCTGAAGAGATCTGGACCATTGGATCCATATCATCAAGGACCATTGCATCTCGTGCAAGAACTCGCATATCGGGTTTTAGGGTTTGAAGAGTTGAAAGACTTGACTCGCTTACATTTTGAACTCCCGGTTACTGAAGTCACGATATGGACAGGACCGTCGGATCAAGGGGAATATTCGTAGCCATCGATCTCAATGAAGGGACGATTTTGGGTTTCAGGGTTTGAAGAGTCGAAAGACTCGACTCGCTTGCATTTCGAACTCTCGGTTACCGAAGTCCTGATATGGCCAGGACCGTCGGATCAGGGGGAAGATTCACAACCATCGATCTCAACGAAGGGATGATTTTGGGTTTTGGGGTTTGAAGAGTCGAAGGACTTGACTCTTGGGCATCGCTAAGTCACGAATTGCGAAAGGCACCTCTTGGCTTGCCCCGGGGTCATAACCGATGATCACATGAAGGTGAAGCCTGTGCTTGGTGCTTGAGTTGTACACGAAGGGTTTTTCAATGAAAGGACCGATGGATTAGTTTAGTGAAGGTTCTGATAGGAAGAGCTAGCCTGCGCTAGGACCTAGTAGGAACTTGGGGATTTTGTCCCTCGAGAAAAAGGAGAAAAAGGTGAAAAATCTATTAGGTAGTAGTGGGTGTGTGACAAATTGGTATCAAAGCATGGTTACAACACTTGGCCTGCTTGGGCTCAGGGACGAGTTGTGTAGGAACTCCATCTGAAGTACTCTTAAAAGGAGTAGCTATCTATCCTAACCCCCCTTATCAAAAGCTAAAGTTAAGAATGAAAATTCCTATTATGTCTATGCATTTGAAAAATATGAATTATGCGCTGATTGTGAATGACTATAATGTTGACTAACAATAAGTGTTTTTCTTGCACAACAAGCGGACGATCAACCGCGGGAAGCTACAAATGCATAGAATGGTGATGCACCATGAAGCAGGGGATGGCTCCCACAATAGAGACAAAGATTCTGATGAAAGGAGAGAAGTGGAGACCCCTCTAGATCTAGCTACTACTGTGAGGAGCCTCATGATCGAACTACAGAAATGCAAGGTCAACAATGAGAGGTTGATAAAAGAGCAAGAAAAGAAAACAGAGATTAATGCAGTCTTGTTGCAGAGCTTATCCAACATACAAAGACAATTGCAGCAAGGACCTGACACCAGTCATGCGGACCAACGACAGACAAAGAAAAATTGAAGTCCCCCTAGGATATGGAAACATGGTCTTTTAAGTGGCCACACTGGGAAGAGCACCTTGAGAAAGGTCCACCCCAGAGATAAGGGACAAGCATCGGATGATTCCTCTGGAAAGGAAACTAGCGACTCGGAGGGATCTTCTAGTAGAAGAACTAGTTCTTATTCTCGAAGAAAGTAGAAGAAGCAAAATCATTCCAAAATTCATAATCTCGAAGAATTCAAGAAGGCCAAACCACCCTCTTTTGACAATGAAATAAATAAGGGAGAGGAAGCGGAGGCCTGGCTGCTTGGACTAAATAATTATTTCAGAGTCCATGACTTCTTAGAAAATTTGAAGGCCCGAGTAGCCACATTCAACCTGAATGGGAAGGCTTCCATTTGGTGGGAAGACCTTAAGAATGTAAAAAGGATTCACGAAGAAGACCTATCTTGGGAACGGTTTGAGAAATACTTCAGGAAGAAGTATCTGTCGGAAAAGTATTTCTACAAAAATACTAAAGAATTCTATGAACTCAAGCTGGGGCAATGCACCATAGAAGAATATGTCAGCAAATTCCTCGAATTGTTGAGGTACGTACCCTATATAAAAGCAGAAAAGGCAAAGGTGCTAGAAAAGGCAAAGGTGCAATGATTCATCAGTGGACTACCTAAGGATTATCAGAAAAGGATGGATTTTGACGAGCCAAAGACCCTAGAAGATACTATCCGAAAGGAAAGATATTGTTATCAACAGCTTGGGCATCGGAAAAAACTTCTTGAAGGCTGGAAGCAAAAGAATAGTTCAGGATTCCAGAAAAAGGGGTTTAAATCCTCAAGATTTAAAAACTATAAAAAGAACTCAAGGATGAGCTTTCCAACCTAGAGTGTACACCAACAGAATTTCCCCTCCCGGAGAAGAAATAAACCTTTTGGATCTACCCCAGGAAAGATTGATAACCCAAAGAAAGAACCCTTAAAATGTTGGGTTTGTGGAGAAGAACATCTACTGAGGGACTGCCCGCACCAAAAACAAAACAGTCGAAGAATTTACAACGTTCAAGAAGCTACCACTATCAATTACGTGGCCAGGAGCGTGCCGCAAATTTATGCAGCGTTGGATAATAAACAGGTTGACCACCAAGCTTCAGTGGTGGAGATGGAAGGTATGATCACCAATCATCTAGTGTCTATTCTAATTGACCCTTGTTCAAATTTGAGTTATATAGCCCCTAAGGTTGTTGATAGCCACATAAACACACCAAGCCATGGTTGGTACAGTTAGCCACCGGAACCAAAAGAAAGGTAGCAGAGGTCATACCATCTTTCCAATTCACTATGGGTGAATTCCCCACCCAAGAAACCCTTAACATATTACCCCTAGGATCGTATGACCTGTTGATTGGTATGGATTGGCTAGCCACATATAAAGCTAGACTAGACTATTACCATAAAACCTTAGAATG